>VZTX01017217.1:0-37061 GCA_013400915.1 Pardalotus punctatus
GTTATATAGATTTTATACTGTAAATCATCATTTATTCATATCTGAAAGATACAGCTCTGGCATGGAGAAATAACAGGCAGATATTAAAGCATGTTAGAAGGAATATCAGCTCCCTCTATGGAGCATAGCCAATAATTCAGAGTAAATATGATAGTTGATTTTTTTTTTTGTTGTTTTTTGGGGGGGGTTTGTTTGGGTTTTTGGTTTTGGTGGTTTTTGGGTTTTTTTGCTGTTTGAAAATTGCTTTGAACAGCTTATAGATAATTACAGTTAAAGACATGTTCTGCCCATCTAGCCTAGTAACAGAGATGGATTTTTAGGCCTGACATTTTTCTTCTCTTTTCTTTTCCACCATAAACAGAGATATTGAAGGATTTGGTTGTGGTCAAGGTTTTTTTTTCAAATCATAATCTTATGATATTTTGTGAACTATTTTAGGCAGCAAAACCATATATTTGAGAAATATTTTGGTCTGCCAAGGTAACTAACCTGAAGAGTGTCAGGAGAGACTACAGATCTTTGAGTCAAGGGCCAAGAGTTATCTTTGTAAACAGACTTGCCAGCCTCATGAGGAGTGCTTTAAACAAGCTGTGTCTGGGAGGGTTAACCTGAAGGGAAGAGGGGGCACAGAGGGCAGACAAACTGAGGGGACAGTATGACATTTCCACATGGCATTTCCACTGTAAAAGCAGTGTGACTTGCAGCCTATCCCAAATGCTCGTACACTTAATGCATGAAGCATGGGGAACAAGCAAAAAGGAAGTAGAAGTCTGCGAAAATCATGTGGCGCTAATAGTGCCAAAGTTGTGGGTTTGATCCTCATATGGGCCTTTCACTTAAGAGCTGGACTTGATGATGCTTGTGAATCCCTTCCAGCTGAGAATATTCTGTGATTCTGTGAAATCAGCAAGTGTGATATTGTAGCAGGTGTCTGCTACCACCTGATCAGGAACAGGAGACAGATGAAACCCTATTTAGGCAGCTGGAGAAAGCCTCACCATCACAGATTCTGGATATCTATGGATGACTTTAACCTCCTTGATGTGTGCTCAAACAGCAATCCAGCTGGTGGTAAGAAACCAAATATATGCAGAATGTGCCGGAGGCAACTTCTGATGCAAGTGGCCAATGAACTGACATGGAAAGATGCTCTGTTCAAACTGCAACTTTCAAACAAGGGTAAACAAGCTACAGGTAAGGAGTCTGAGGGCATTTGTAGCTGCAGCATACAAGGTTCTGAGGGCAATGAACAAGACAAAGACCAGATTCACAACCCAGGATATCAGAAGAACAGAATTTGAACTGTTCAAGGACCTGCTTGGAAGAATTGCAAAGGAAGTTGCCCTGGAGGTTGAAGGAACCTGGGAGAACTGTTTGAGAATTGCTCCCAAGAAGGTCTTTTGCCAAAAGCACACCCCAGCATCTCTGCCCTTTCTGTTCATCCCTCTGGTATTCACACAGAAGGGGTAAGGATGAAAGGGACCACATTGGGTCATCTGGTCCAACCTCCCTGCTCAGGGTTCAAGCAGGGTCATCCTAGAGCACATTGCACAGGATTTCATCCAGACAGTTCTTGAATATTTCCAGTCAGGGAGACTCCACAACCATTCTGGACAGCCTAGTCAAGTGCATGGTCACCTGCACAGTAAGGAACTTCTTCCTCATGTTCAAGTGGAACTTCCTGCACATCAGTTTCTGCTCATTGCTTCTTGTCCTATTGCTTGGCACCTCTCAGAAAAGCCTGGCTCCATCCTCTGGACACTCTCTCTTCAGATATCTGTACACATTGATGAGATCCTGTCTCGGTCATCTCTTCTGGAGGCTCAACAGGCCCAGCTCCCTCAGCCTTTCCATCATAAGAGAGATGCTCCAGTCCCTCGATCATCTTTGCTACCCTCTGCTGGACCTGCTCCAGGAGCTCCCTGTCTCTCTTGTACTGAGAAGCCCAGAACTGGACACAGCACTCCAGATGTGCCTCACCAGGGCACAGTAGAGGGACAGGATCACTGACCTCGACCAGCTGGCAATGCTCTTCCTATTCCCCAGGATCCCATTGGCCTTCTTGGCCCCCAGGACACACTGCTGGCTCACAGACAGCTTGTTGTCCAGCAGGACACTTCTTGCACTTAAGATCTGTCTGATGGCTCTGTGGCTCTGTGGTAGAAAAACAGAGAAACAGATGTCACTTTCCTTATGATTCAAGTATTATGATTCCTTATGAACAAAAGTGCAATTTTCCCTGTTGCTTCTCTAAACCAGTAAGTGAAAAACCATTTACTAATCCTTGTAATACAAAACCAGAAGAAAATGTCATCCCAGCCCTAAATACCATTTAAGCCTGAGGGAGGAAACAGCCTAGGGGTCAGCAACAAAATGTTTTTAGACAGTCAATTTCAACAGCTCTGGTCTCGGTTTACCACCAGCGCCATCAGTGTTAAATGTATTCATTTCAGCTTCCTCTCTAGCATTGAGAAAGCTCCTCTGTGAGGATTTCTAGGAACAGCAGGAATTGTGACCAAGGAATAAGATACAGATGCTATATGATCACATGGGTGTGGGAATAGAAAAGCCAAAGGTTATCTGAAGTTGAATTTGATCAAGAATATGACAGGCAACAAGAAGGGATCATACAAATATATATATGAAAGAAAGACAAAGAAAATGTGGGTTTGTCATTAAATGGAGCAGAGATATGATACCAAAGGAAAGGGCCAAGGTACCCAAAGCCTCTCTTGCCTTAACCTTTACTGGAAAGACCAGCATTCAGGAATCCTAGACTTCTGAGACCAGAAAGAAAATTTGAGCAGGGAAGACTTGCTCTTGATGGAGGAGGGTCAGGATAGGAAACGCTTAGACAAACTGGACTATCTACTGAAGTAAATAAAAATCTGGTCAAAGACTGGCCCAGAGGGGTGGGGACAACATTCATCTATATGCTGATAACCAGTCATGTATGCCCTGGGTGGGTTAAAATTGCTGGGCCAATACTGTGTAAAGTCTTCATTAATGCTCTAGACAATTAGGTTGACTGGACCTCCATGAAGTTTGCAGAACAGACAAATGCATGAGAAGTAACTAATATGCCAGATGGCTGTGCTGCCATACAGAAGGGCAAACAAACTGGAGGAATGGGACAGCAAGAACCTTATGGAGTTCAACAAAGGGAAATGTGAAGTTCTGCATGTGATGCAGAGTAACCCTGGGCACCTGAGCATGTGGAGGAAGGTGATTCTTCCACCCCTACTCAGCACTGGTGATGCCACACCTGGAGTACTATATCCTGCTCTGGGCTACACAGTACAAGAGATACAAGGACACACTGAAAAGAGTCCAAAACAGGGCCACTAAGGTGATTAAGGAACTGGGTCATGTGTCACATGAGGGAAGTCTGAACAAGCTAGGACTGTTCAGCCTGGAGAAGAGAAGGTTTGGGGATCTTATCAGCATGAAAAAACACCTGATGAGGTGACTAGAGAAGACAGAGCAAAGTTCTGTTCAGTGATGCTGATAGCACAAAAGAGAATTGGACACAATTTAAAACACAATATGTTCTACTGCACACAAGAGCATGCTTTTTACCTGTGAGGTGTCTCAAGCACTGGGACAGGTTGTCCAGAGAAGTTTGGAATCTCAGCCCTGGAGCTTTCAAAGTCTCACTGAACACAGTCCTGGGAAACCTGCTTCATCTGATCCTATTTAGGCAGAGGGTTTGGAGTGGATCATCTCAAGTGATGTCTGACAGTCTCAACACTTCTGTGAACAGCTGCTGGATAGCGAAGCTGCACAGAATCTGCCAGCTCTGGCTGTCATTTTGTAAAAAGTTGTCCTCCTGCTTGGACATAACAATTTTCTCAAAGTGGAAATGAAAAGGGATAAAATCTACTGATGATCAGACCATTTGTACTTCTATACTTGCCTGCTAATACAAAGATAAGCTGGCCTGTGTACAGCACGGTGTAACTGCTGTCTTCCTCAATGTTTGCCAAGATGTTCCAGCCAGCTCTGTGGTACAGTGCTACAAATCACCATCATTTCAATCTTTTGCTTCTTGCTGGTGATTATGAACTGTGTACAGCTAATTTAGAAGAGCCATTTCCTTTGCACACACCTTGTTGCTCAGATGTGATCTTTCATCTCCCAGAGATGTTTTATTCTCGTATAGCATACAGCTGGCACTTGAGCCCACAGTTTCCAGGTGCCCAAAGACATTTGCTGCTCACAGTTTTCTTCAATAGCGGAGAGAGATGAGAAGGAGCTAAAGGAGTTTGTCTGTGGAGCTTGTGAGTGTCATGTTACTGCACCCGGCATTTAATGCACCTGCAAATTCACCAACGGCGGGAAGGCAGACGGATGAAGGTGGAATTTACGTGGGAAGTATTTTCCGAATTTATTTAACGGCCACCGGGTGTCACTGCTACTCCGCCAGAGATGATCGCCTGCGCAGTACCCAGGGTCAGTAATTCCAGTCTGGAAATTCAGCTGTGCTCCTGTTGACACCGTCAAAGAGAAGAAACAGGTTTTGCAGAAACTGGGACTTCTGCACCTGCCGAAAGCAGATACCTCTTTTTAAAGGACTGTAACAGCTTGATGAGAAGTAAAGGTGAATTGGAAAGGAATAAGGCCTTCCAAGGAAAGAGAGCTCCTTATGAAGAAGGAA
The DNA here is from genome assembly GCA_013400915.1 of Pardalotus punctatus. NCBI lineage: Eukaryota > Metazoa > Chordata > Aves > Passeriformes > Pardalotidae > Pardalotus > Pardalotus punctatus. The sequence goes on from VZTX01017217.1 coordinate 4,658, forward strand.
TGGGCTGGAGGGATTCCCAAGGAGCACTGGAGTTCAAGGTGGCGTAAATGTTAACCTTAGTTTAGAGAATGCGGGTTTCAAGCAGGTCATCGGCAGACAAGCTGGAAAGACAGACACAGAGTTTAGGAGACTGTAGCCTTGCTGTCAGCACTGCACAGTGCCGTGTATGTGCTTGCACCTCCCATTACAGCACAGACTGTGCTGTCTCTCACCCAGAGAGGCTGCAGCCATGCTATTGCTCAGGCTGGCCTCTTCATCACAGGGAAGCAGCCTGTGTGTCCTCAAGGCCACGTCTAGCCACTGCACCAGCCTGATCTGGTCCAGCTTACTGCTCAGAGTCCTGCCATCTCAAGTGACTCTCGCTGAAGGCCTCACAAGATGTATCTGGCACTGTCACTTCTCCATTTCTTGCCCATTACCTACCATCTTCCTTCAATATAGCCTGCTTTAACTGCAAAACATCCCCTCCTTATGTCAAGTATGATAACAAGGGTTCCCTGCTGTGTTCTTGGGATGAATGTGTTGCAACAGTCTAGAGATGCACATAACTCAGATGAGAGGGACACACTGACAAATTAAATATAGTGGTATGCAGGACAGCATCCACGCAATCAAAATTTTTACTTGTACCAAAGCAGTTCTCAAAATGGTGTTCAGTTAGGGTCAGAGTGTAGAATTTGCCTCTGTAGTGAATGAACACAAGCCTGGGTGCTGTTTCTGGATTCTGTTATGTGAGAAGCTAAAGGTGGCTGACAGTGGCATGTAGAGTAGATTCTCTTTCCTTGACAACAGTTTCGTTCTGCAGCTGTAAACCTTCTTTTGGAGGCCAAAGGCTATGGGAGATCTTGGCATCAGAGTTGACTACTACACCATATAACAGAGCATAAGGAGGCAGAAGAACCCAAAATATATATTAAATTCTTGATGGAACACATAGACCCAAATTGTCACATCATAGGAGCCAGCCTAGCTTCAGTTTCACGAGTTTGGATCAGCTCAGCTTTTCACTCCACTGTCCCCTGAGTTTTATTTGCCTAAAGCCTCTGTCAGTATGTTTCTCTTGTATAACTGAAGTAGCTTGCTAAAACCTAGAGCCTTGACAAGTACTTCCATGAGAAACAGAAGGCACGTGGGAAGGAAGGTAACTCCATTTCCAAAGGAGACACAATGAATACCTATCCTAGACCACAACACAAGATAAAAAATGGGAGTGTTAACCAAAATCACTCACATCAGCCATCTCTTAAACCATAATCTCTCTGATTCCTCTTGCTTCACCACCCCTACTCTGACACAACTCCCAAGACAGGACTCTGTGAGCAGCTCTGCCTTTCCCATAAACTGCCCGGGCTGTGGGTCAGAATGTGTCCCTGGCCAGGGTGGATGCCACTTTTGTTCCAGTTTTCTGACTCCATCAGGGAGTGTGGCTGTCAGACAAGGGTGGTGACCAGAACAGCCTTGAAGCCCAGTCTAGCCATTACGTGGTTTTTTAAAGGCCATGTTCCAACTAATGTCCAGGCCAGGAGTTCTTCAGGATGATGGGTGGATGAAGGTCTGCTGTCCAGACTCTCTCATCCTCCACCTGCTCTACAACAGCAGGAAACCCAGGGAAGGGGAGGGTTCTGCACTGGCCTGAGCTGTCTGGTTTCAGTACCCACTGCCATTGCACAGTGTTTTGTTGCACTTCCCCAGATTCAGTATAAACTGAACCTTCCCACTTCTCTTGGCAGCAGAAATAAGGATTATTTGATTGTTCCTTCTGACTGCAAGCCAAATGAGATATCCCCAGCCTCAGTGTGCCAAGGGAGGATTCCAACTCACAGGAACTGAGTGAGTCTTACTTTTCCTTCACTGTCTGATGCGCCTTACACCTCTCCCAGTGTCCCCTAAGCTGCTGTGTCACACCCAGGTCTCTTCTCTACAATTTAAAAGTTCATCTACAGACATTTCCTGTGTCTCCCCACCCCAGCTCCCTAATCCTGGTGTTGTTTAATGTTCTGAAAGAATAGCTAACACTCGAAGAGAACAAAACCACCTTTCCCAAGTGCAGAATTAAGACACACATGCAGTCCCCTAAAACAACAACATTCATCTGTGTGCAGCTGGTTTCACAAATAATGTGTATTTTTAAGGAAATCTCAGGTCCAATTCAGAGAAAAACTCTGCTTTCTCAAAAAAAATTAAAAGTAAATAAATAAAACAGACAAGATTTGTAACAGCTGGACATGGAGAGTAAGTTTCTGAGAGATCAGAATTAGGTGGGCTGAATGTCTTTTTTGAGCACTCCTCAAGGTATTTTTAAAAGCTGAGGTGGGATGAACTACAAGTTGCCAGCTGGGCAGGAAGTCAGCTTTCCCAAAACAAATTAAAAGTTTCAACTTTATCAAAACCAAAAAATGTCTTGACTCATAGCAACAAACTGAAAAGGGCAAAAGCAAATTTGCAATCAGTCAAACTGTCCTGTTTTGCTAGAATTACCCTTTTAAATTATTTTGAATTCAGTTTACACACATTTAAACAACTTTCTTAAAGCAAGGAGCAAAGAAATCTCTGAAAATGCTCCCTCTTCCTCTAGTTTATAATACAGAGGTTTGCTGACTGCAACACCCCAGAGGGAGCATTTCTCAGGTCAAAACCATAGTGAACTGATGAATCCCCTCAACTTTGGAAGTGTTTTGCACCAAACAAGTTCTTTCTGTCCCCCACCTATCCTCATGGCAGGGATTTGTTTATGTCCCCATGATGATAATGTGGCCCAAATGAGCACCACTCCCTCTAAACCGCACCTCAACCTCAGAAAACCAGAGCAACATTCAGGCACTTAGGCAATTTCCCCATGCTTGCTGAACTGAAGTAGGCTTAGATCCTCTCTGACCACCACATGCCCAATGCCCTTCATCTGTAGAGAAACATTGATGTTACCATGTGGGCAGAATCCACCATCCCAAGTGGAACCTGCAGGGTTAAAAAAGACTGACACTGCATTCAGAGACTCACACAGTAAGAAACTCTTATTGGAAGCATCACTATTTTTCCCTTTCTCCTTGTGTTGGGACATTCAGAAGGCACGCAGGCTTCCACAGGTCTGCTTCCCTATGGTAATTCTCTCATTTTCATTAGATTAAGAGAGAGTTGATGGTATTGATAATGCCTAATATTTACACTAGGCTATCACAGACCAGTTAAGCCTGTTTAATTACAATGAGTGCAGGGCATGTGATACTGCCATACTCTGCACACACCTCATGCTTTTATCTTTGCTAAGGCATGCACGAATTCCTTGAGGCTTTTTCTGCATATTGAGCACAATTGCATGCCATCTCTGGCCTAAAAAAAACACCCCCAAGTTTCAGTCACATTTCTCATGCAAATTCATCATAGCAAACAGAGTTTTCTGCTGACTGAGTAGGAGAAATAAACTGCAGGAAGCAAAAAAGGAGGAGTAAATTATCACTGAAAATAAGACAAACGGAAATAAAATCATTACCTAACTTTGTTGATATTTTCTTTTTTAAACATCAGTATTTCACAGCAGAATGAAGTTCATAAAATAAAAAAAAAGTTTAACCTACAAAGGAGAACGGATGTTTTGAAAGAGTCCCACTACTCTATACAAAAAGAGGAATGGGATAAAATCCATTAAAAATGTAGGGAATTAGCTCTCTCAGGACCCCTTGAAAGACTTAAGGTGGTACCTACTAATAGGTTGAGATTGCCAAGTGACAGGATAACTGTCCATCAAAAGGTGAAATGAGCCTTGTCTGTTTTTCTCACCAGTCCACCTGGATAAAAGTGGGTGTCCTGCCTACAAAGGTTATCTTTTCTCTGAGCCTGTTCCAGATAACTGAACATTTTTCTTTGCAAATTCTGCCTTCATTAGACATAGGAGAAATATGGTGCTTTCCTTGGGGGGAGTTAAAAAAAAAAGAGGAGAATAAATACTTTTTGACCCATAGAAGACCAACTCAGTTTGTGTATCCGAAAACTATTTCTTCTGGTTCTTCTGAGAACCATTATACATAAGAAGGTGTGGGCTATCTGCGACCATTGTCTGCTGTTCACCAAAGAACACCAAACAATCAATCCCCCTGCACAGCAAGAAGTCTGCTGCCCATGCTGTGATGTTATCTCTACTGAGTTTAATTTGATCTTCAGCCTTTGGACTTTTGTAACCACTTGAAGAAGCCAGCAAGCTCTAGCTTCAACATACAGGTGTCAAACAGTAGAAAAAGCTCTGTTGGAGTCAAGTGTCAAACCAGCCGTCCAGGACTCACGGTTGTCAGATCACCCTCGAAAGACGACCCCAGTGTCACTTGAGAAGTACTACCCAGGCTCTACCAGCACAACAGACCCATCATGTTTGCATCATTGCCATCAATGTCTAGCCTGCCTGCTTTCAGCAGGACAAGATAACCAGTGACAGCCACATTTTCTACATATCTAGCTAGCTGGAAATTACATGCTGTGTGCTACTGCACAATATTGTGAATGGGTTTGGCAAAAAAAAAAAAAAGAAAAGTTAGATGCTGTGGACACAGCATAGAAAGCAGGGAAGAAAGAAAGAAAGATCAAGCCTTGCTTGAGTGAGTCTTTCCTTACTCAAAGGACTTAGCCTTTCAGGTTTAAAAATTAATTCTGCATTAAGCATTTCCTGCAGCATGAAGCAGTTGTTGCAACCCACCTGTTGTTCTAAGTGCTGTATGATGTGTTCCACTGAGCCTTCATTTCAAGGAAAGCAGGTGGATTTTCAGGGTGCACTGCTATACTGACTCAGAGCTACAACAGAAGGAACACTATTGGAAATGCTTGATATTTCATAATTCATATTCATATATTCATCTCAAATTGGCATCTTTTAGGAACCCAATTTATGTTTCTAGTTTCTAAGGATTCTAAGCACTTTTCTACAAGACCTATGGACTTCTTCTTATTTCTTCAACTTTGGATGAAGAAATATTTGGTCAAATAAAACTGAGTCACATGGAAAGCCACAGGTTTTAGGGTCAATTTTTATTTATATTTGGGTTTTTTCAACTAACCATTGTTGAAACTATTGCAACTTAGTGGATCACTTTACCTCCCTTAAAATTTTATTTCCCAGAGGGTATTACTCCAATGGAAATGTTCTATGAAGTTCTGCTCAATGGTCAACCCATAGAAAAAAAAGGCCACAAACAAAGGTATCTCATTTCCTGCCTAGTCAACACAGTGACATTTTGCTGGAAACCTAGGCCATCAAACATTCTAATTTGACTTAGCAACATTACTGATTCCTTAAGGTGTGTGTGATTAGAGTGGCTTCAGACACAATCTTAACACAAAACCATGGGGAAGCACAGTTCAACAGACAGGGTGATAACTGAAGTCTAGGAATGCAGGACATGTTCCTGGTATGATCACAGAATTCTGGGAAAAATGGATTAATCTCTATGGCTTTATTCACTCGTGCTATTCTTCTCTTCTTTTTTTTTCCCCCTCTTTTGAAGTGAAGCATTTTCAGAAGAGCTTGTTATTCCTATTTATAGCACCCAGTAAAACAATGACAGGCTTCTCTTACAGGCTTTCAGAAAAATATACTGTGGCACTAGAGACATTAATAAATCTCATATACGATTCACTGGACTTGTCTTCAAACTTCTCACACACACACTGCAGAACATTTTGGAGGGAATCCCACATATCTTCCTGGGAAAGGCCCGTGCCCACTCCTTCTAGACTGATACATCAGTGAGGTTATTGCTGAACAATGTAGTAGGAATGGAAGACTGAAGTAAAAGGTCAAAGAGCCTAAATCTTCTTCTATAACACCACAAGTCTCTGCCTACCATCCCTACTATGTCTGCAACAACATAGTACCTGGGGGATGGTAACAGGAATTACAGGAATGAGACTCGACTTAGAGGAGTGAATTCCTCTCTCAGATGGTGTGAAAATGAGCAAGATAAAGATGACACTATTCTCCAATTCCCCTACAGACTAATGAAAAGGTCAGTTGAGTTTTCTGTTCAGTGGATGCTGGGAATGTGTCAGGGTTTGGATGGTTTTAACACAGTCAAACAGGAATATCTGCCCCATATATAAAAAGGACTGTTTTGTGGAGAGTCACTTGATTTGTGATTTATACAACCAACCTCTAAGGCACATTTCCTGGAGACTGATGTGGAGCCTCAAATAGACAGTTGTTACTGTTTGAAGACAGAGGATTCAGCTAACTATACTGAAAAGTCCTATGTTTTTGCCTTAAGTCCCAGCTAGTGCCATCACATTATCTGACTTCCTCCTTATTAATTAAAAATTAAGATTCTCATCCTCAGAGTTGCAGAGAAAATCCAGAAAAATAAGGGCACACAAAAGACTCAAAGACCAAAAAAAGACAAAGGTAAAATACATTGATTTATGATTTTAAGTAAATGTCAGTATCTTTTCAATGTAAAGAACTGAAACATACTTTCCAAAGCAAAGATTTTTAATTACTTTGCAAAATACCTGGTGTTTTCTGAACTCTTGGAGAATAGAGATGCACAGTTTTGCCCTAATTCATTAGTAGGAGCTGAAAGTTAACTACCACCAGGAAACTTTGTAAACTGATTCTCAGTTTATAGATAAAGACTTCTAGGTCAAATTTTGTGATACCCTTTTAACAAAACATGAGAATAAATCACGGATTAAATACCCTTTCCACTATTTGAAAAGTCTTCCCTCTTCTGAAAATAGACTACAACAGACCCATTCACAAACTTTGCCACTATTTTGTGGCACATGCTCTCTGGGTTAATACTGGTAGGGAATGTTCTTGGAACATCTGACATGCAAACCAATCTTAACAATAAAGCAACATAAACTACACTGAAACTCCTGAGTTAAAACACTCCAGGCCTGTCAGAAGGTAAAAAACCTCTTAAGATAGGCTTCCTATTAGACTTGAAGAAACGGGAATTTGGGAGAATGCTGTTACTGACATAGTGCTTCAGGTTACAAGGGTGTGCTGCTTAGCCAGCACTTGCAGGACTGGTTCCTGAGATTGTAGGAAGGCTGCAGAATCTCCTGCAGAATTTCCACTGCAGGAGCATGGAGCACCTCTTGAAGGAATACCAGGGTGCTTGCTGCACTTTTTCCCAGATCCAGCAAAAACAGTGGAGCTTCTTCATATCCTTTCGCTCTTCCTCCTTTGTCATGCTACTCACTCCTTCAATCCACTGGACCATGCCCCCTCCGCAGCGATGACAAAGAGCCAAGACAACCTGGTACACCAGTAAAACAAAAAAAACAAAACGCACAGTATTTCACACATCTGTTTCCCCTCAACAGTTCCTGGTTGCTAGATGTGAAATTGTAACAGTGTTTAGCCAGGATTTGACTACAGGAGGAGGAAAGAAAGTCCCATGGGGGTATCCTTGCCCCATAATAATGTATCATTTTTCCAAACAGTCTCAACCACTGTAATTTTCTCTGACCTCCCACTGTCTCACTCGGTAGCTTAGTCTCCTGAGCAGCAAATCATATGAAATAACTGCATAGGTTTGGTTTGGTTAATTACACAATTCTTTTCATTGTTGAGGGAGAGCTTTTTATATCACATCACCATCCCTGAATTTACAGAGACTAGAATGTAGTTCAACAAGACAGATTTGCCATGTCAGGCAGGATTTTAGCAGCTGTTCCCAGAAGAACCTTGTGAATGTTTTCTTAAGCCCCAGCTGAAAAGTGGAATGAAACAAAAATATCCAAGTGATTTTTTTTTTCCCAGAGAAAGGAGAAAAAAAAAATTGCTTATATGCCAAGCTATATGGTCTGCAAGAAATAATTTTTTTGTTTTCTTCCAAGATGTTCCAATAAAAAAAAAAAATTAAAAAAAAAATCCATTTTCCCTCTCTACCAAGAATTCATTGCTTTAGTTCAGCTGAATCTTCAACAAACAAAAAAATGAGACACATGCTGCTCTTTTGACTGAATTTTTTTCCCTGAAGAAAACTCTTAAGGGCATTGGCTGGTCAGCAAGACAGAAATTTCTATTTGTTTCATGAGACATCAGTCAGTATTTTTCAGCTTGGCTGGTATATCAAAATTAAAATCACTGTTGATTTGCGAGGATGAGTAGTCATTTCACTATTAAATACTCCATTTCTAGTAAAGTTCACCAATCCTGGATCAAATATGGTGAGTTGTATACAAGTCTGAAAGCTAAAAATAAATTTCTTGCTCTGGAATCAGGACTCCAACTTGCTCATTCCCAGAAATACTGTGGGGACCTCAAAGGACCTGTGGTGACTACAGCGAGAACACATGTCTGAAATGAAGACAGCCTGAATTTTAAAAAATCTCATGAAATGGCAAACCAACCATACAGAAACAGAAGAAATAAGTGAAAAGAAAAAATACATGCCCTCAAGCTTTAGTGATGTAGTCTCAGCCAGCTTTGAATGCCCTACCAAGATGTGATCCAGCCAACATGGCAAACAAGAAACATCCAACATTTCTGACTTTAGTCAGGATGTGCCAACCTGGATGATCCCCAGGCACAGCCATCCTGCTGATGCATATAACCCTTATCTCTGCTCTGCTTGGCACGAGACAGGAGCTCCTGTCCTTCTAAGCCCAGCACAGGTACAGGATGCAAGAGGGAACAGCTGCCTGTAGGCTGGCACAGGCAGGGTGGCAGCTGCAGTTCGGCTGTCTGCCTAACACAGACCCAACTCTGCTTCATCTCTCCAAACAGCCAGGAAAGAGGTGACAAAGAGCCAGGTTCAAATCCGGAAATTACAGCTAAACTTTTAAACAAACATTTGCACAGAAATAATGACCTGTAACGATCAGATAAGGCTGGCTTGCATAGAAAATTTGCATGCATGACTGCCATCAATTTGAGAAACACCTTTAAGTTGCCTTGTCTAAAACAGATGGTGTTCTCAGACCAACTGCACTGTGTTTATTTTTAACTCAAGGAATTCAATAATTGACTGCTCTGGGCTGGTGGATAGGAGACTGAAAATATTCCTGAAGCCATGGTAGACATCAGGACTATTAATTAAGTTCCTTAGAGCTTGGACCAGCATGTGCTGGTGAATACCTCAAGTACTGTAGCACCTACTCTTCAGATGACTGTGACGCTGACCTAGATCATCTTTATAACAGCTGAACATTGCTCAGAGGCAGGAACAAAAGTGCAAAACATAGCATTTTGGAACCCTTTCGCACCCTTTTTAAACAACTGATCATTGTCCCCATGGCCTCCTGCCAACGTCCATATGTTATTTCATTCTCTTCTCCTCACATCTGGCCTATCCATGTGACAGTACCACTAACACTGAGTATGATTGCTGTCTAAGGTAGGAACTGTGCTCTGAATTTCCTGTCAGTAACCTGCACCACAGGACACCATCGTCATCATCTTCAGAAATGCGAGACTAGTAAAACTCAGACTGAAAAACAAATGCAAGCTCTACATTTACAGGTGGACAGACTAATCAATACCAAAAATGTAGAGGAAAGGAAACACCTGAAAAACATCAAGAAAAATAAGTTTTATGGAGGAGGAAACCATTTATTGCCTTGATGTATCACAGTGTTTAGCATGTGCTAAGCCAGCATATGTCTCCGCAGGCTTAGACGCAGATTTTTGTGTGAAGCCCTCTGCTTTGCTAGAAGGTGAAGTGGCAGTTCCTGTTTAAAAATCCAAGTTGCTTGTGAGAGCTGCATTTATCACCTGTCTACACAGTTCCATCACTACTTTGCTCATTAAGTGTCCTGGAAACAGAAGAAAGGTGCTGAGGAAAGAATACCAAGCCCACAAGTTCCAAGCACACATTGTTTCACATTGAAGTGTGCTCCAAGCCTTGAACCAGTATCACTGCAGCTTTCCTGTTGTGCAGTGCTTGCAGCTGGAGTTGTAACAAAATCTTGGACTGGCAAATCAAAGGAGCAGTGGTAGAGTGTTTGAGTTAGTCCACTCTCAGCACACAAGCCCCACAGCAAAATTCTCCTCTCAGCTTACAAGGCTGTGAGTCTCACCATTCTGCCCATGAACAGAGGTGTTGTACACCTGAACTGTATGATGTCTCTTCTGTATCCAAAGGGTATATGCCAGAAATCCAAAGGTCCAGCACATGGATTCCAGTTTTATCTTGAAGGTTAGCATTTTTTTCAGTCAGAACTGGACCATATGGGTAGGAAATGTGGATCAGTCACCCAGAGATGCAAACAGAATAGGATCACAGAAATGCCAACCCTTTTCAGATTGACTCTTTTTTTAATTATTTTGAGCTTTTTTAGGTCTCCTCTTTCCCCTTACCTTCAGAGAACATTACTCAAATCCCAGTCCCAAGAGCTACAAATTCATTTTGATATTTTACTAAAGTCAGAATTCAGATATCAAGTACCATGGGACTGGGATTTAGATTTCTAACACTGGCAATGCCATGCTTCTTGGTGACTCTCCTTGGAAGAAGGCACTCACATAACCCAACCCAAATTTCCCAAATGTGAAAGACTCAGTTTCATTTAGGTGACACTGCTGACAGCTTTCCTCAATCCCTGGCTTTCTGTCCACAGCCTGTCCTTTGACCTTTTGGGGAGGCCATGCTTACCTTGATGTGTCATGATAGCCATGTTGGCTTCAAATACTATCCCCTTTGCAGGGAGACTCTATTGCTGTGGGGAACTCTTCCAGAAAAACCCCATTAGCCGGCACTGAGCTTGGTTCAGCCACATCAAGAAAGAGGTACCCAATTTAAAGGGGGCTTGGCTTTCTCTACTTAAAGTAGTTTCTTGCTGGTCCCTTAATTGCTGCTGTAGATGAATTCTGGACACTTATCTACAGCTCTCCTTGGTCGTTGCACACTTAGCTTTACTTTGACTTCTTACCTCCTGACATAGTTTACTTGGCAAGACCTGAAAAGAACACATCATGAAGCTCCACAGAGACACTCCAAAGGACCCACATGAGTACTTCTTTGTACTCATGCTTTGAAACAGTTTTAGTCCACTAAATAAGTTGTTTCGACTAGTTACAAAATACTCTGTACTGGCAGGGAAGTCTCCACTTTATGTTATCACACAGCATTTCTCAGAGCAATCTTTTCTGCAAAAGGCCACGTTAAAGTGTTCACAGCCTTCCTCCCGGCACCTAAGCTTAGTTGATTAAGAAATCACTGAAGGACTCCCTTGTTCTTGTAGACTTCCTAGATACAGCACAGGTTTTCTTTGATAGTCTGCTTAGATCATAGGGTCCTCACAGTCTCAGGAAATGTATTTTCCAAAAACAAAAGAAGCACAAATGAATGGCAGGAAAGCGGTAGAAAGCGGAGGAAAGAGGAGAGAGTCCCAGATACTTTATTTTTATTGTCTTATTCAAAAAAAGAAAATTGAAGGTTTTGATGCCATGTACTTTAGATTTTCTTAATTTGACCTGCTCATTCCTGAATGTTTGAGGCAGGCTCTGTAAGCTATTTTTGACTTGTTCTCATTTGTATTTTCAAAAAGGGCAAGACTGGTCTATGCCAGATATTATACACTGCAGATTTTAGCCAAATACTGGTGATCTTGAGTTGTTTAGGTTCTAGATATGCCATTCTCAGATATGTATTACAGCTTTCCCTCCCTGACTCCATACTTTTGCCATATTCTTTGGTGCTCCTTCACTGAGAGAACTGTGTGTCCTTGGGTTCTGCATCTTAAGCAGAGACCCAAGAAAAGGCAGTCGTAGGCCAGAAGAAAAAGCACAGACATTTTTCTTCAAGCCATTAGACTGGCTGCAGGACATACTGCAACAGTTTGCTAAGCAGAGTGCTGCTGTGGGACTACATGCTCAGGAGGGTGGGGTTGTGGCTTGGAGAGCAAACTGTACCTCTTTGTTAAAACAACTGTGTGACCTCAAGGGAACAAGGAAGAAGACGTGCTGTTTGCCATGCTCTGCCTCCCGCTGTGCCATGACGTGGCACTCCTGAAAGTCCTCTGGCACAAAAGAGACAACAGCCCACACAGGTGGTGCCAAGTCCCACAGTCTGGCCAGGCAACCTGCAGGTTTGCTAATACTTTCCCCACCTTCAGCCAGGGATGAAGTCAGAATGACTGCACTCTAAGTTTCTTAACAGCCTCAGAGTTCTCTGTTTCAGGACAAAACTGGACATCACACTGTCAGCTTCTCAAATACACTGGGGTCCCTACGAGCAGAGGAAGGTCTTGGTTGAGTTAGATCCCAGTTGGCTAGATACTGGAGGGAACAGGAGTTCTGAATCTTATCCTCTTCCAATGCATATTCAAAACTTCCAGTGGTGTCTTCTTATATTTTAAGTGCCAAAGTACCTTTACAAACTTGGCCTCCCTCAATTAAAATCCAGCAAGACCTAGCTGTCAAAAGTGGCTTCCAAACTAGGCTGAGAAAAATCCAGCCAAGCCTTCTATAACTTTCAGCACCTCTCACTTTCTTTATTGTACCTAACTTGCTCAAACAAAATCCCTTTCAGTCTGTAATATTCAAGTCTGCTCTCTCAGAGGTGATTTATTTTCCTTGTTTGTGAAGTATTTCAGTTTGGCTTTTTTGGTGTAATTGATTTAGAACATTTAGAATAGAACATTCTCAGAAAACTTTCAGATATCAGCAAGCCCATAGAGGGATAGCTGCAAAACATAAAGCACTAAAACTCCTCAATAGGTTTAATGCTTCGAATTTTTTGATATGTGCACTCTACACATCCTTTTTTTTGCTTTCCAGAAGGGTGCATGACATTTATCAAGATGGACAACCTGAAGCACTGGGAAAATATTGTGCTTTAAAGATTTAGAGGGGAATTTACCTTAAGACTCTCCGTGCAGAGGATGCACAGCAGTGAATGTCACTGCAGAATTTGTGAAAGAGATATCACTTGTACACTATGCCTTTGCTTCCTAAACTCTCCCTCTATAGTAGGCTGATAGGGTCTTCACTTGGAGTAAAAACCCAATAAAAACAGAATATAAGCCAGAATGTCCTCCAGAGCCTTCCTGTCTCTCTGTGGCACAGACAGGTAAGATCTCACTTAGCTAAGTAGTGCAGAGCTGTTGAGGAGCTCAGCTGCAGAGACAGGGTTTCTTCAATTCTGCCTCAGGATCAGGCTTCAACAAATGTTCAGAATAGAGGAAAGAAAGCACTGGACTGATCTTCTGCAATGAGCATCTGTACTGTTAGATTCTGGCATAGGCCTACACAGGAAGGTCGCAGAAGGAAGCTTCACACCAGCACATTTATCAGCCCAGTTCTGAGGGGCAGGAATGCCAAAGAGCATCATTAACAAAGCAGTACTCTCAAACATCACTGGAGGGGTTCAGCTGTCTCACAGGTCTGGGCTGCTATTAGAATACCACATCTTGCTCTTGGGACAAAAAAGATACGAGTGTATGGTACATCCACTCACAGAACTGCATTGATGCCAAAGCACTTTGCTGGAAGAGCACCTCATAATTTTGGATAAGCAAAGTGCTGAAGTAAGTAGGCATCTCACTTGTTCATCAGGTGAACTAAAAGAAACTAGCCTGAGTATGTAAGCAGGCTTTGCCTTTTCTTTGCTGAAGAGTGCCAGCCACACAGCTCATTACAAATACATCTGCCAAGAACAAAATGTCCTGCTCTGTCCCCTGTTTATCTCAACGTATGACCTCATCTTCAGGGCTGCTCTCACACAGCACAATCTATGTTGCTCCCCTTCCATTTAGCAAGAACAGTGACTTGAAAGGAGACGGCTCTGCCTTTTTGCTTTCCCAGGAAAACTTGCTTAATACTCCTTTGAATTTGGCTCTACATGTTCCCTTCTGCATGACACCCAAAAATATTTCTACTTTGTCCTTTATATATTAGGAAAACTGCATATTTACATCTTGTTTTCCTACCCTGGGTTTTCAAAGATCTGTTGTAGTTTTAAATGCAGCACATTTCAGATCCAACACATTTCAGATCCATACTTAAACTCTCATGACAGAATTCAGTCTCTTAGTTTCGGGATAGTAAAACATGGTCATGAAAGAAAGGCTGTCCTGTCAATCATAGTTTGCACCGAGAAAAAAAGGCAAATCAACCACCCATCTAAATTGATCCACAGAGAAGAATCCAGTAAAATGATATCTGCAATAGCTCTCTGTTTTAGTTTATGTTACAGTCAGAAACAGGCAGGATGAGATTGCAGGTGATCTGGGATGGAAACCTAACATGCCTGCAGGCAGCAGTAGTACAATCCTGAAAATTTCCCCTAATCAGTAAAACGTTTTTCTTCCTGCTACCCCAAATCCCAAACAGACTCTAAGCCTAGATTCTCAGCTGAAAGACAGCAGTAACCAACCCTGATTTCAACTCTTCTGTCAAAGTCTCCTGATGCAGACCTCTCTAAAAACATGAAGTCCCAAGCACTTGGCTCAGGACCACCAAGACTGTAATCTCCACCTCTGAAGTATCGAGCAGCAAGGTTCAGATCTGTAGAGGAGCTCAGGCTTCCAGACCCTTCCTACCTTGATACTTGAGATCATAGGTTTTGAAGTGTCCCTTGCCACCACAAATCTAAGCACATATCTGGTCTGACAAGGATACAAACTACAAAACAAGAGAATCAAAACCTGACAAAAAAAAAAAAAAAAAAAAAAAACAAAACCAAAAAAAACCACCAAAAAAAACAAACTGTAAAAAGTCCATTCTGAAGAAAAAAAAATACAGAAATTTCTGTGATGCATCATTTCATGCATCAAACCAGCCAACACCTCTAAGATAAATATCCTCTTCCTCTTCAGCAGGATCCACATCCTGTTCCTGCCCTTCCACAGCTACAACACTGAGTGGGACATGTTTGCTCTGTGCAGAAATTACTGCCAAGACACTAAGGAGTAACACAGGCACCTAAACATAGGCATCTGATGTAATTTTAGAGACCTTTAGGCAACTCTCATGGCCTTCGGCTGTCAGTACACAACCTGTAGGAACTTTTATGGCTTCAATATTTTACGCTGTTTATCATAGAATTTTAGAATGGCTGAGGTTGGAAGCAATCTCTAGAGGTCATCTTGTCCAACCACCCTGCTGAAACAAGGCCACTTCATGCTGGTTGCCAGGACTGTGCCCAGATGACCTCTGAAGACCCCCAAGGCAGGAGATTCCACCACCTTGATCACTTTCACAGTAGAAGAGTGTTGCCTGATGTTTAGAGGAAAATTCAAGCATTTCAGTTTGTGCCCCTTTTCTGTCATGGGGCAACACTGAAAGAGTCTGGCTCCATCTTCTTTTTGCCCTCTCTTCAGATTTCAGTACACATTGATGGGATTTCCCCCTGACCCTTCTCTGAGAAAGCATACCAGCTCTCTTGGACTTTCTTCATGTGAAGGATGCTCCAGGCCCTTAATCATCTTTGGAGCCCTTCACTGCACCCTCCCAGCAGCTTCGTATCTCTGCCATACTGGGGAGCCCAGAGCTCGCCATAGTACTCCAGGTGAGACCTTACAGTACTGAACAGAGGAGAAATATCACTCCCTCAGCCTGCTGGCAACACTCCTGCTAATGCAGCTCAGGATACCATTCAACTACTTTGCCACAAGGATATGTTGATGGCTCTTGTTCAACTTGCTGTCCACCAGGACTTTAGGTCCTTTCCCCACAGAGCTGTTTTGGCCAATTAATGTCCAACATATACCACTGCATCTGGCTGTTCCCAGATGCAGGACTTTGCACTTCCCTTGGCTGAAATGTATGATGTCAAAGTCCCACTAAAAAGCAGAATGACCCTCTGGTGTATCAGCCACTCCTCCCAGGTTGGTGTCATCAGTGAACTTGCTGTGGATGCATGCTGTTCCATCACCCAGATCATTAATGAAAGTGTTTAAAGAGTGTTGGACCCAGTATTGACCCCTGGCATACACTACTAGTTACTCAAACTTCATTCCACTGAACACTACCCTCAGGGCCCAGCCATTCAGCCATTAGTTTTCAATCCACCACATTGTCTGCTCATCAAGCCCGTATGTCAGCAGATCATCCATTAATTTTATTGGAGTATCCAAAGCCTTATTGAAGTCAAGGCAAGCAATATCTACTGCTATTCCCTCCTCTACCAAACAAGTAATTTCATCAATGAAGGTTACTGACTTCATTAAGCAGGACTTCCTCTTTGTATATCCATGCTGACTAATCCAAATCAACTTCTTTCCAGGAATCAGTAGTTTCCAGAAAGTTGTTTCACCATCATGTCAGGAGACAGAGAACCATACAAAGGATTAAAATGGACACTATGTATCATCTAGTTCCAAGCTCCCTGCCATGAGCAGGGACACCTTCCACTAGACCATATTTCTCAGAGTCCCATCCAGCCTGGCCTGGAACATGCCCAGGGACTGGGCATCCAAAGCTTCTCTGGGCAACCTGTTCCTGTGCCTCAGCAACCTCACAGTAAAGCATTTGTTCCTAACATCTAACCTAAACCTACTCTCTTAGAGTTTGAAGCCATTCCCTCTTGACATATCACATGCCCCTATAAAAAGTCCCTGTCTGTCTTTCTTGTAGGCCCCCTTCAGGTACTGTAAGGTCACAATTAGGTCATCCTGAAGCTTTCATTTTCCAGGCTGAACAATCCCAGTTCTCTCAGCCTTCCTTTATAGGAGAGGTGTTCTCCCCCTCTAATCATCTTAGTGTCCCTTCTCTGGACTCACTCCCACAGGTCCATTTTCTTCCTATGCTGGGACCCCAGAGCTGGATGCAGTGTTCCTGATGGGTCTCACCAGAGCAGAGCAGAGGGGCAGAATCCCCTCCCTCCCCTGCTGCCCACGCTGCTCTGGATGCAGCCCAGGACACGTTTGGCTTTCTGGGCTGGGAGTGCACATGGCTGGGTCATGTCCAGCCTCTCACCCACAGCACCCCCAAGTCCTTCTCACAGGGCTGCTCTCCATCTGTTCATCCCCAGCCTGTGCTGATACCGGGGGTTGCCCTGACCCAGGTGCAGCACCTTGAACTGGGTCTTGTTAAATCCTGTGAGATTCCCATGGGCCCACTTCTTGAGCTTGTCCGGGTCCCTCTGGATGACACCCCAACCTTTAGGAGTGTCAACTGCACCACTCAGATTGGTGCCATCAGCAAGTCTACTGAGGATCTACTTCATCCCTTCTACTAATGAGTCAGGATGGGGGTGACCAACTTATGGTTGCCTGGATACTCCTTCTTGTCCTCCTTGAAGACAAGCAAGATAGGTGTGACATTATTTGTCCTTCACATCTCAAGAACCTCTCGCAGTCACTATGACCAGTCAAAGATAATTGAGAGTGGCCTCACAATGATATCTGCCAGTTCCCTCAGCACTCATGGGTACATACCATCAGTGCCCATTGCCTTAGGTAATAATTTAGTTAAGTATTCCCTAACCTGAACCTCTTCCAACAAGAAGAGTACTAAATCCTCCTTCCTTCAGACCTTCCCCCAGTCTCACAGACATTTAAACAAACTAAATTCTACTGTGCTTGACAAGCAAGCAGTCATACTGTGGCCAAACCACTCCTTGCAAGCCATGAGGAACCCATTGTTTACTGATACAGACCAAGATGGGCAAGGCACAGAGCTCTTCTAAATGTTGGCAATGCATGAATGGCATCTTCAGTCTCCTATGTCAAATTCTGAGCTCCTTGGTTTGCTATTTGACAGCCAAGTAAGATAGTTTTGACTGTTCCCAAGTGCTGGGAACTGAACAAATGCACTAGCATCAATTACTCAATTAAACAGCAAGAACAGGAGAACAGGAAGGGTTGTTTCTTGACTGTGTCTGTGTTTACTCACTATGACACTTTCCGATATAGCTGGGAGGAGGCTTATTGCTAACTGTGGACTGATAACCATTCTTTAGAGAAGAGAACCACACATGGATATGGATCACTGTTGTTTTCTGAAGGGAGCATGTTTCTTCTCTTTTCTATCTGCTATTAACCAAAAAATCTGCATATTTTGATCCTTAGCTGTCCTCTCCTGCTCAGATAATTTAAGATGTGGAAGAAAATTTCATGCTTCCCCTGCTCTGACCAAACACAGAGAGTGAGCCGTTGTCAGGGTTATACCAGATGAGCTGGCTAAATCTTCCCAGGGCAACTTTCAAGCCTAGATATATGATGACACAGGGGTGAGCAGGCACCTACCTGACACTGGGGACAGAAGCACTCAGTGCCTCTCACAGCTCTGTCAGAGAAGACATGACAGGCTGCTCTGACAGTACCAGCCAGATCTCTCTCATGCTCAGATACCTGACAATGGTGCATCCTTCATAAACAGCCAGCTCTGTGAAGAACCAGGGTTTATTGGAAAGTGATGAATCTTGACTGGTCCCCAACTACACCTCATCACAGCATGGAGGTAGAAGGCAGGTAAAGGTATTTTCCCAAAATTTGGTTAAGTGCAGAGGCTGTCTGAGCACCATCCTCTGACGAGGATGTTCTGACCAAAATAAGCAAGTGCTCTTTTCCGTCAAAAGTCAGATTTGAGCTGGCCTAACAGTCACATGGATCTGTTTCCTTAATTAGATCTCATGACTCCGGCATAATGGTCACAGGGCTCATTAGAAAATTCTAAGATCCACATGGCTTTCCTGGAACTAATCACTCACTTTCCTCAAAACATTCATTGCTCTCATTTCCCTTCTGCAGCACCAAAACAAGCAACAATCTAAGTCACCAAGGGATCTGAAATCTTCACAGGTAAAAACTTGTAGGTAAAATGTGACTTTCTTTAAATACAGGACACCAGATGAGCCTTTCTCGTTTTCTAGGTAAACATTCCATGGCATCTCCAATGAATCCTACCTTCATCCTGCTTCCATACATATTTAGCTACATAAACCTAGTGCTTCCAGTCTCCTGCTTCACCAGAATGTAGTAGGGATTGCAGTTCATTTCTTCCTGAACAGTCAGAAAATGATCACCATACAAACACTGAACTCCATCTGTGCAGGATCCTTCAGAGCTTGAAGCTTTTGAAATTAGAAAGCAAGGGTAAAAGTTTTCCTCTAGTAGCATATAGCTTGTGTACTAAACCATTATTCTGAGAACCTTGTTACATACAACCACACCATTCGGATACAGCAGAGGACTTAGCCAAAACCTAGCTCAGGAATAAGATCTGAATTCACTGAGTGTTGGAACAGGCTGTGAACATGTAAGTAAATGTGAGGTTGCTCATGCTAGCAGAAGGATGCTATTATATTGCAGAGGTTACTGGTTTTATCTTTAATGAGTTGTGTTTACCTGAATATATTAACCATTCACCATACTGGATGCTACTAGCTATAGAAACTCCAGGGGCTTTACCACACTAACACACTTGGACTTTTAGATGAAGTACTGGTCTTTTATAAAATATCAGTAAAATGCTTGAATCACCAAGTGTTAGAATCTGTGTGAAATACTGGGTCTTAATAAGTCTGCAAACCTGGGTTTTTTCCACACAGAGCTTTCCCATTTAACTGCCTCTTAACCCAGAGTCTCTACTGTTGTGGGCCCAGGATCCACTTTCCACTTCTGTCAGACAGTCTGGTCAGGCACTTGGATTGGATGAAAAGGACCAGGGGAAAGCCCCAGCTGCCCTGAGTCATCCACAGTCCCTCACTGAAGTGGCTGGAAGAAACCACCTCTATTTCTGTCATTCTGGAAGTTCAGACCTTCTTTCCTTCTTCAGCTACTTTACTGTGACAATTGTTGTGCTGAATTCCTCCAGTGTTCATGGTGATATTTTTTTAGCTGAGCCTGCATGAACTACATAACAGTAGTCTGCTCTTTTCTGAGTGGACGTTCTTCACATTCTTTTTTACAGGAACAGCCTGGAGGCAAATAAAGTAGCATAGAGCAAGAAAATCTAGTAAAACAAGGTTAATTGTTTAATCAGAGATTGCTTGAAAAGCTCCTTCTATTCCTCCTTGCCCCAAAGCAGAGACAGAAGTAAGTACATCCTAGAAGGGGTCAGAGGACTTAACATTTACTTTCAGCTTCCTGCAACACCAGCTCAGTGCTCTGAATGCCCACAGGAGCAGAAAAAACCCGCAAATCATCCATGTCCACATTTCAGCTTCCTCCATGCCTAATTCCTTGTCACTTGGGCAGGGCAGAAGACTCCAGACCGTATAAACTGTCAAAAGGAGATCAAGTGAAGATGTTGTTGAAAGCCCAGGCAACACTAACAGGAAAAGGGTGGTGCTACCTCCCTCTCAATATGAAAGGTCAATGAAGACATGCGGAAAACAGACATGGTTGTGCATATCCTATATATCACTATACTCATTTTAGTATCACATACAACTGTATGAAGGCAAAGTTTTTATTCTCCTTTCATTATCAAGCAGCCAAGCTGCTGTCAGCTATGTGTTGGCTGCCCAAACTGGCCAGCATCAGGCAATGCAAGAAGCTCAATTTGAGTTCCCTGTGCAGTCTCTTCCTCAGAATACTCTGCTCAATGGCATAATTGCTATTTCTAAGCCACTGGTCTCATCAAAGCAGGGGAAGAGGGGGAGAAATTGAAATTTCTGCCAACTTGATAAAAATTGACCAATACATTATTTAAAATGCAATAATTTTTTAGACTGTAGACTGAATTGACATTGGCTTGACATGTGGCAAAATAACATTTTACCAAGACTTTTTCCTAAAGGAGAGGCCAGAAGACAAGGGCAGCTATGGCAGTTGAAGGTCTGGTTTTGTGTGAGAAGGCAGACACTCAGGCCCAAATAGCTTTTACAGCCTGAGGTGGATCACTAGCCCACTGAAGATTAAAGAGAACACAACCCTCTCCACTTGTCGTGTGTGCAGAGGAATGGTGGACTGCCATGGATAACCCCAGCTGGCAATGAAGCCCCACACAGCTGCTCATTCAGTCCATCCCCTCATCAGGAAAGGGCAGAGAATCAGAAGACTCAGGCTTTTTACTTTACATGAGGACAGTTTAATGGGGACAGAAATAAAATATTAATAATGATGGTGGGGATGGTTAACAGTAATAACAACAACAACAACAACAATAATAATAGTTAGAATATACAAAAAAGTGATGTACAATGCAATTGTTCACTGCCCACTCATGGATTCTGCCAGTTCCTGAGCAGCAGGCCCCGGACAGCTTTCCTCTCCAGTTCATATGGTAAGAATGACATCATATGGTATGAAATATCCCTTTGGCCAGTTGGGGTCAGCTGTCTTGGCTGTGTCCTCTCCCACCTTCTTGTGTCCCTCCAGCCTTCTTGCTAGAAGGACATGAGAAGCTTAAAATTCCCTTAGCATAAACACTACTTAGTAACAACTGAAAATGTAAGTCTCTCATCAACATTTTTCTCATACTAAATCCACAACACAACACTATACCACCTCCTAGGATGAAAATTAACATATCCCACCTAAAACCAGGACATGAACATAACACAAAAATTACCTGTTGCTGTTCTAAAACAAGGGATAGTAAGGGAAAACCATGTCACAGGTTCATTTATGCACCACCTGCCAGCCCTCCAGCATAAAGTCTTACACATATGTATTACCATACCTATACAGGTATGTCTGTAGAGCCTGCTTGAGAATAACAATGACCTTCCAGTTAGGGAGGCCAGGACAAAGGCACATAATACTGAGAGCCACAAATGCCTTGGGGATACTTCATTGCACCTCTGAAGTCTGAACCCACATTTCCCTGCATACTGGCTAAAACACCAGTGCCGTTCATATGGCACCAAGGACTAGGACAAGAACACCTGACTGTCCCTACAACCACTCAGGTGTGCTCATTTGCCTGAAGGAGTTGGTAAGTTTTCAGAGAAGACTCAATAATGTCTCAGGCTGACATCCTGGACTCTTGGGCTCCTGCTTTTGCTAAGTTTCAGGAAAAGTAAAACACAGAGTCTTGTAGCCCAACGGACACAGGTCCTGGCAGATGTGAATTTTCCACAGTGCTACAGAATACAGTACTAAAGGAAAAATTGAGTTAAATAAATGAATTTGCATTAGTATCAATCCAAAACAAAGGCCCACCTGTAAGGGTATTAATCATCAATGGAGTAGAAAGTAAACGACCCATGTCAAACAAATGACCAGTGACATTTGGAGAAGCAGGATGACAAATGTTTGCAAAAGTGGAAAGGTACAGTAAGAAGGGTATTGTGTTTGGAGGAAGCCAAGAGAATTCAGGCTTTTCTTTCTAGTACTATTGTCCCAGAGGAAAAAAATAGAGCCTCAGGTTTGAAGTATAAAGTCCTTTTTTTTTGTCAACAATGGAGAAATTTTAGAAACCAAGTATCTTATAAAGAGAAATTTGAATATAGCTTGTTTTCTCCCACAATTGGCAAACATGTTTAAAACCCATATATTTACATATATATTTACGTGTATGCCTACACATATACACATGTATAATGCAGCCCTGGGAGAAGAAAATCTGTCAGTTGAATGTTTCAATGCTGAGATGCAGTAAGAGCTGAAAATACATGTTTGCAGGATGAGACTTCAGTGGAATAGTGTAACACTGTTAGATTTCAGACTAGACCAAAGACAGAAAAAATTACATATGTTTGTGAGACAAAGAAAGAAGAGAACAGCAGAGAACTCACAGTGAAAATAAACTGAAAAGAGAATCACATGGATCTGCAAGCTATGTGCATAAAATGGGGAAAAAATGCAACACAGTTCACAGCAAACTAAGAAAATGCCTCCTTTTCTCAAATTCTACAAGTGTCCACCTTTTTGGAGTCTTGTGTTGCTACTTCATTGTCCTTCCTTTTGTTCTGATGCTTTATTTAGCAACTTGACTTGTAGATTTTTAACAGGATCAAATGAGCAGCTAGAAAAACACTGTGATAAGAGAATGCAAAAAAAATTATAAACTTGCAATTATAAACTGTCATGGCTATAAGAGAGGAATCAAAACAGATACCAATACAGCACACTGATCTGATGCTAAAAGAATATCACAATAGTCATGGCTACTATTGTTGAGTCGTTTGTGTACAGGTGTAAATCTGGTCACAGAGGAAAAGCCAGTCAGTAAAATTTACAGGTGCTTTGTGCTGACCTGCTTACTGAAGTAGAGTTGGGCTATAAACTTATGTGTTACTTTGAACATCCGTGTTCCAGGAAAAACAAGCAGGAAAGGAGAGAATGGCTGGAGACAATTTATCTGCAAATAAGGCTGCACACATGTCAAAAATCAAAAGACATTTAGGAAAGAACTGCAAGCACCTCAAGATGATCCAGAAAATGATCCACAGGTGTCTAGAGCAGCTTGGGGGCCTGTGTGAAAAGGGCAACTTAAGGGCTCCCTTGGGGCAGGGCACACTCTCACAGTCCCCAGGACTTCCAAGAGGCCAGAGGTACAGCTACAAACAAGACACAGAAAGTCACAGCCTTGAAACATTGTCTTAAGGCAAGAAGGAACTGGAATCAGACTTGTGAAGTTCTGGCTGCTGCTGTCTTCCAGGTTTCTGTTTGGAAGATTCAGTTGCCAGGCTCCTTGCCTTGAGACAGCTGCAGATTCCTGTTGTTCTGACCGGATCTGGGTAGTCTTGGTGATGTTAAACACACGAGGTATCATGGATATTAGTGGGTAATATCCACAGAGATGCTTGGCGGCAGTAAGGCTGCTTGCGTTTCCTTACCGCTGTGCGTGCTCTAAGGGTACCGAGCCGGGGAATGGCTCCCCGAGTCACAAGGGAGCGATAGGAGGCGATACCGGAGGATACCCGGAGTACGACCCCGCTTCCCACGCTGCCCTGCAGGGATACCGAGAAGGGCCTTAGCGCACGCAGTGCCAAAGCCTCGGGCACCAGCACGCCTGGATCATCCAGGAACACGGGGAAGGTCTCAGCAGAGCCCTCGACCCTCCGGCGCTTTCCACGGCCGCGCGCGGACCCCTNCGGGAGGCAGCGCTCCGCCGAGCCCTGCGCCCAGCCGGCTGCCGGCATGGTGGGGATGCACCCGGGAGGGAGCTGCTCTGCCCGCTCGGCGAGGATGTCACGGCAGGCGCCGTCTCCAGGGCCAGCGCGGGACCCGCCTCTGTACGTCCGTGTCTCCATCGGGCACACGGAATTTGGGGCCGTGCCGGTTGATGTGTTGGGCATTTAGAAGTTCTCGTGAGATCTATGCCGAATGGTTAACCATTTGTGCCCTTTCTGGATTCTCTTTTCATTACCCAGTCCATAGCAAGCTTTGGGGAGCCTGTGACCTTCGTAAAGCTAGCACGCTGTTCCTTGTGACTGTGACTACCTTTCTGTTACTTGGGAGATGATTAGATTCACCCACATTAGGTTCACCCACCCTAGAGGGTGCTCTCGGCAAGGGTTTAGAATCGTTATTCAATTTTATTTTGTTGATATACCTGTGGCAATGACGAATGTCCCCAACATGCAAGGTGCTATACAAGCACAGTAGGAAGAAAAGCATGCACCCTCCAAGGATTCACTTTCAAGCAGGATGTGGACAGGATGTGTGAGAAGAGGCATGAATACAGGTGGGATAACAAGGGGGATTTGAGCTCTGTGGGGTAATTTTTCAGGTAGGTTTTCCTAGAAGGCATTCAGCTGATGTGTGAAGTCGACAAAACATTGAGGGGAAGGCAGAGGACAGCCATACAGCAGGGAGAAGAATAGCAAGTGCAGAAAGGCTGGGAACATGGCACTGGAGAGGGGGCCAAGACCAACGGGAGGGTTACTTGCCGTTTGGCCAGCAGTGCCACTGGAGGAAGTAGTCCTGCTGATGCTGCTGCCCCAAGCCATTCACTTTGCCACCTGCAGAGCAGGTTTTGTGGCCGCCTGCCAGCTGGTTTTAGCTACCAGGAGCTATAACTCTCTGCATGCTTAAAGGATGTGGAACAGATATCAGAGGTGATACCTGCCAAAATACAAAACAAAAAGTGTGTGGCTATTATGCAAAGAAGGCACATTCCATTTCAATCTGAATGTCTCACCATTTCGGTTCTTTCTCTGAAGCTTTTCTTTACATATCTTCCCTTTCTTCTTGCGTCTCAGGCAGCTTTGACTTCATTTTTGGCACCAGGTCTCCCTGAGATCTGGAGGTGTTGGGAAATATCACCTTGGATATTCACCAGTGAAGATATCCATCTAGGACACAGATTTAGGCTTCAAAGAAATGGATTTCCAAAAAGCACTGCAAATAGATCTGTTGTGCTTACTTTTAAGAAGAAATTAATTGGCTTTTTTTACCCTCTGGTAGCAGTGTTTTCCTATGGTACTCTGAGTCCAAATCTGAAACCACTATGTCAGTACATCAGATGCTGAAGAGTAAACCAACTCAGGGACAAAAGTGAAAATTAACATAGCTCACCATTCCTATTAAGGAAATCAAGGGTGCTGATGGAAATTATAGAACGTTTGCATATGCCCCAAGACTTTAAATAAGAATATTAGTACACAGGAACTATGTGGACTTTTTGACTTGGGAGCACTCTTCTACCAGATTTCTCACCTCTGCTACATTGCTCCTTAAGCATATGACACTTAAGAAGTCTGCCTGCAGCCTGGAGAATTTTTGCTGGTAAGAAGATTGGTGGCCAATACTCAGAGATATGATTCCCATCGACACTGTGCTGCCTGGGGAAGGCAGATTTTTATGGGCTATGCAAAATCAACACTAGAGCAGAGTCAAGGACCCCCATAATCTTTTCCATAATCAAGCATGATTCCATGTGGTAGAAACCAATCATAGTGATTTTTCCACTAAATAGTTAGCTTTGAAAATATGAGAATGTCCTTTTCAAAATCCTGTTCAAATTGTATGCTTTTTCTTACAATTTTATTGTAAAGGATTGAGATGGATCATAGGACTTGGTATGAGAAGATACAGGCATGAGAGCATGCTACACAATGCCAGTATTTCATAACTGCCTTTCAGACACACACAAAAGGGTTTCAAAAAGCACAGGAAAAAGTAAGAGGGAGAGCCTCTCACAACCTGGAGTCTCTTTGTCAAGGACATTCAGGCTGAGTTTCTTTAAAATACTGCCTCAGCAGCCAGGCCAGTCAGAAAGTGGTCTGTGTCCACATGATTCTGAGTAACCTCCTACACCCCGGCACACAGAAGGCCTTGGGAAAATAGGCCGCTGTTCTCTTAATAGTGCAGAGCCTTTCCCTGAGGGATTCGGTGCAGCCTATGGACATGGGTGTTTGTTAGAACATCTGTTGAAGAGTTGCTCTTCCTGCAAAAATCAGGGATCTAAACATCCGGTACTAAACCAAAGCTTTAATAAAAGAACATGGATAGCAAGTCCTGCTGAGAGAATTAGGCTATTCTAGAATAACAGCTGACTCAGATGCTCTTCATGTGACTTTTTTTCCAGATAAATATCGAAAAGCCAAAAGGAAAGAAGTAAATGGCAATTTAGCGGGGGGAGGAGGGGGGATGTTGGGTTTTTTATCCTAAACTCCAAAGATTTGCTCTTCACCATCAAGATTGTGATTTACTGTCCAAGTAAATTTACAGAAGGTTTGTTGATTGAAGGCTTTAGAGACAGTACCTCTTAAAATTGTGTCATTTTAGTTTTCCTTGACTTTTATTTCTTGTTTTGAAAAATCAAACTTTTTCTGGACATTTCCGTTAATGAAAAAAAGGGTGGTAGCTACTCTAAAAAATGAGGAGATTTTATTCTTGACCCAGAATTAAAAAACAAGATGTACTTTTGTGTAATGCCTGGTACCACTGTGCTTTTGACTGGCACTTAAGCCTTCTGTTGCATCTCTACAAATACATTCTTCAAATGGAAAATCTGAAATTGTTTCAGGAAATTATAACAGCCATGGAACAGGTTGGGATTTAAGATTGCTTGGAGAGTCACATGATTAAAGGAGACATTTGAATAACTCACCAAATAATACCATGTGTGTTAAAAGCTTCAGGACAGGGGGAAGGGTAGCTACCACTACATTTCTTTGCCCATTTTACATTCTCCCTCTCAAAATTTCCTCATCTGTCTTGGTAAGTGTAGACTGACTATATGCTTTATACTGTAACTGTAACTTTACAATCTCATTTGCTTCTTTCATCACATTTTTTGTCTTAGTGTAGTTAATAGCCAAAATCTACAAACTACACATGAAAGAAATTATTTTTATTGGGGAAAAAAGATGGAAATACATGTTTGCTATTATAATTCTTTAGTCCTGATATTAAATCACTTCTTATGGATTTTTTTTGTAATTATGTAGTAGCATTAGTACTCCTTAAAATTAGAAATTAGCAATTACCAGAAAAGACATGATATTTCAAATATTTGTCATCTGTTGATCACATTGAAATACACAGTTGCATTCAAGTAGGATGCCGTAGAACCTCCGAAGGGACAAGAGAGGTGAAGAAAAGCATACCAGTTGGACAAGAAGAGCAAAGAGGAACCTCTAGACCGGTTTGCAACACAGGAAGTATTTATTAATGCTGAGAAGTGGCCAGAGTTTAATTCCTCCTTCCTGCCAGACATTTCTTTTCAACACTTCATGTCAATTTGAAGTGAAAAAATTAGGCAGTCTTAACATCAGAACTGAGAAAGCTTAACAGCACTTCCTTTCTGGACTTTCACAAATGAGGGACATTTGCATCTTTGGCTATTGCAAACTTGGCTGTCTCTTTGCATTTCCTCAACCAGTATTCCTAACAAATAATTCTCCCACCTGTACCTGAGGTGGAAACTGGGATCTGTTATTTGGCAAAGTTACCCACTGCCTCACCTAGCAGCTTCCAATCAAGCTGGTTCCACACTGACTCGTGTCCAAATACTCCAAGTATATACAGCAGCTCTACTCATTCCCTTTTGAGCATAACGCAAGTTGTTTTAAGCAAACCACATTGTCTACTGATCAAGGGGTGTAGATGCTCAGCACAGTAAGAGGAAGAATTACACAACAAGAATCCCCCCAGCCTACACTGCCATAATTTTTCAAGACCAGCTGGTTTGAAGCCAGCTTGGGTATGTTGAACTGTGTCAGATTTCCCAGTGGATGTCTGATGTGTGTCTACAATCAGTGACAGCAATCATAGTTATTCCAGCAGAGCTCAGAAGAAATAGAGAAAGCATAACATTAACAGCATTTATTACAACTAAAGAAAACAGATCCTTTGGAAGAATTAAAGTTTTTTTTTTTTAGCTAAAATTAAAATGAAGACTCAAGACATTGAATGAACTGGAAAAAAAGCTGTTGAGGTTTCCAGCACTCTTTTAGTAATTTGCACAGGTTTCAGACATATACTATCTTACCCCACACACACACTCCTGATCAAGGAACCCTCTAAAATAGAGGTTGGTTTTTATGCCACATATGTATCACATTTTACAACTCTAGCTAGTTACAATAAACGTTACTCATATTTTATAGGATATGTGCAAATTCAATTATTTTGGAACACTCCAGACATCAGAATATGCCATCTTTCCAATAAGAAAAAAAGGGACTGTTAATCTGTTATAGAACATTGGCAACTCTGAAAAAAATTATGGCATATTTTTAACCTAATTTTTAATTATGTCAATGAGATTCACAACTCTGCTTGTTACTTGGGGTTTTGAAGCACCTAATTTTAACACTGACTCATGGAATTATTTAGATTGGAAAGAACCTTAATGTCATCATGTCCAACCATTAATACAGCACTGCCAAGTCCAACATTAAATCATGTCCCTAAATGCCACATATACGTGCCTTTTAAATAATTCTAGGGATGGTGACTCCAGCTCTTGCTTAGGCAACTTACAATACTTGTTAACCCTTTCAGTGAACAAATATTTTCAAATATCCAAGAATAAACCTCCACTGGCACACCTTGAGGCCATATCCTCTTGTCCTGTCACTTGTTACTTGGGAGAAGAAACTGATCTCCACCTTGCTACAACCGCCTTTCAGGCAAATGTAGAGGGCGATAAGGTCCCTCGGCCACTCCTCAAAAGACAGTTCCATTCACCACTTTCATTGACTTCTTTGGACAGTATCTTTCCAGAGACAGAGAACAAATTTTCATGTAGTTTTTGATTTCCTCTCCCTTGGCTGGGAATTCTGTGTCTTATAATCTTATCTACATGGTAGATCCCCATTTTGTGTGATGAGAATAGAATAAATCCCCAAATTTCCTTCTGTATAGCATCTATGGCATTGTCTTATCCCTGATCTCTTCCCTTTCTCTGGAACATCAGATATGAGCTGTGATGTGGTTGCCTGCAATTACTATTAACTGCACAGCTCACCTGGTAATTTTAACTGGGAAGAACAAACAGGAAAATGCAGGAAGGTAAAACTTGCTATGCTTTCCCTACTGTGTGTATCTGTTTATATTCTCCTTATATCAGGTGGTACATGGTTCTTTGTCTCTTCCTACAAGGGATATTTATAATGGAGTGCATTCACAGTAGCTGAGCACTACTGTGCCAGAATTTTCAGAGGTTATTAGTTTGCCTGTGTCAGAACAACCTGCTTTTTTGAAAACACTATGGCCCTTATCTTTAAAGTTCAATTTACTTTCAGGTTTTTTAGGCTGGACAGTAGAGAATTTACATGGACAGCTGCTTTTGAAAATCTTAGTGCAAGTTTTCACCTTCTTAAATTTAGCAGCTGGTTTTGACATAAATAAATGGATGTAAATTAAAAGGAGAAGTAATAAAAGATTCACATCATGTAAATGTTGATTTCAAAATTCATATTCCTCTGCTTTCAGAAGGGAAGAAGCAACACAGTCCTTAGCACCAGAGCAGAAGATCAGAGTGGTACAACTCTGTCTGTCCACACTATCCATCACCTGGGCACAGTCATGCACTGACAATCCCAGTTCAGCACCTTTCACCTCTTTCAGGATGGGTTTCCAGCAAGTCCAAACCAGCTTCAAAACAAACCCGTTGATCTTGGTTCTTCTGTTCAGGTCTTAAGCAACATGACCTCTCCCAAATAAGGTCCTCATCCCCAACATTTCCCAATACTTCATGCACTAATGTCCTTTTAGTCTCTGCAGGGCCTTTACCATTTATGCAAAACTTTTTGATGAGGAGACTGTCAATGAATTATCTGGATACTGAGACCCTACTCCTCTAATGAACCCCACTACTGCCACAGGGCTTTTCAAAGACAGGAGGCCCTCTTCACAGTGTCATTAGAGAGTTTGAGCAGCAAAGCATAAGACTGACTGGAGCAGGCAGATTATAGGCTGAGGCTTCTCCTCCCATCTCATCTTTCTGCATAGCATTTTTCTCTCTGCTGGAAAGCCTTGAGGCAGGGCTCACTCAATAACAAGAAAAATTTCATCTTGTTTATGCAATACATGAGGTCTGTGAGAGAAAAATAACCAAAAGGAGCATAAACTTTCTTCTTTCTTCTGCACCTTGTACTGCAACATGCTGAAACGCCATTAGAAGATTTCCAGAGAAATCACATGAAGAGATGTGCTGTTGTAAGAATAATTAACCCTCAATGCAGTTGCTTGTAGCTGTGTTAGTACTCGTATTAACCAGAATCTGTCCATATGTTCACACTGCCATACACTCATGCTCAAATATGATTCAGGCTCTTCTTCAGCATTTTGTTTCAGTGAAACCAACTAAAGAAATGCTGGTGATCTTATCATAATCTGAAAGCGTTTACAGGAGACAATTAAAATTAATTTATAATGACATTTCCAGAATGTAGGTGGGTTTTTAAGCCATGTGCAATGTGCATAAAGGAATCTAGTGATACAGAGAACAATGAAAACAATTTAAATGGGACATGAATTGAATGTAAGGTGCCTTCCAGTTGCTATTAATACGTTTGGTCAGTATTGCAAGCAAAGCTCCCTGGTAATTTAAGAAGTGGGTGTGCTGCAATACTCTCAAAACTCTGAGTCTTTGATGAGCTGTGACTCATTGAACCATAGCTGTTTGAGGACTTTTTGAATGTCACCATAGGATAAGATCCTTCCTAGCTCTTGGGAAACAGTCAAATAATCATGTTAAATTCCCAAGGGCAAGTCTTAAAGGGTTTTATTTTAAAAATCCCTATTGAAGATAATTTTGTTTAGTTGAAAACTTCAGTATTTGTTTCTCAAAGCCTTTTTAATAAATATTTGTAACTGCTAGAAAAGTCAGCTTCTCCCTGGTAAAGGCCAAGAATGCAACTATCTCATTCCTTGCATCTACTTTCTTTTTAGTATGTCAGACACAGCCATTCTTATAACTAATTTTTCTGAGAATTAGAGGGCAAAAGGAGAAGGGATTTGAGACCCCTCAAGTATAATATGGATGAACAAAGATACAATCTGGACTGAAAAACTATGGCAAAGTGCAAATAGCTGAACATTGCACAGGCTTGTTCAGGTATGTCCCCCCCACACTAAACTGTCAGGTTTCAGCCACACAAATATGAGATCAGAGGGATAAAATGGGTGAATTGTCCTTTTACAAGGACTGTGTGTCACCAGCTACTGAAATGTTTTAAGTAGGAGTTTACACTGCAGAGTATAGTGGGCATAGGTTGTTTTTACACATGGTGCCTCGGGTATTGAACTAGGATCCAAGTCACAGTCATCTTACTAATGGGACACTTGACCTCGAAACACCTCCAGCTTGAGAAAACAAACCACGTCTCTTTTACAGTTAACCAACACCTGCCAGCTGGTTTAACAGCTTTTTTGATTGTGCCACATGCCAGTGAAGTTGTTCTTTAATGGCACTCTGGGCTGAATAAATGCCAAAGTTACAGAATTTTGCATCACACCCAGGCACTCTTCATGAGCTACTGGCAGGTGTCGTGACTGCGGAGGGCTGCACTTCCTCACAACTTGCGCGATCAGGCAACTGCCTTGTCCTTCCATGCATACCTGTAGGCTGTGTCTGTCCTCACTGTGTGTCTCCTACAGCAATCCTACAGCCCGTAGTCCTCTGACAGCCCTCACTTTAAAAGTTCTTAACAGGATGGCAGTCGCCACTGAAGCCGTGAGGTCATCCAGCCGTTTAAACTAGATTGCTCAGATGTGTATGTGTGGGGTATTCCATATATAAGCCGACAGGGAGACACTGTCCTATCTCAAGGATACAGTTCCTCGTTAGGAAGAATTGGTCATTGAGTGAATGGGCTGCCCAGGGGGGTGTGGAGTCACCTTCCCTGGAGGTGTTCAAGGAAAGACTCGATGTGGCACTCAGTGCCATGGTCTGGTTGACGAGGTAGCGCTGGGTCCCAGGTTGGACTCGATGACCTCAGAGGTCTTTTCCAACCTTACCGATTCCGTGGCTCTGTGAAGGCAAATCCTACCGCGGCCCTACAGACAGCCGGCGGACAGTTCTGCCCCCGGCCCGCACACGCGGCGGGGCGGCTGCGCGGCGCGGCCGCGGGTAGCCCCCTCCTCCGCGGGCTCCTCACTTCCGTGAGGCGGGGCTTTCTGCCGACGGATGCGAGCGGTGTGGCGCCGCCGCCGCGGTCCTGGCGCAGGGCAAGGTGAC
>VZTX01017217.1:37092-48660 GCA_013400915.1 Pardalotus punctatus
GAGACCGGCAGGGCGCAGGCGTAGGTTTTCCCGGGGTGGGGGGTGCGGAAGCGGGGCAATACCAGGACGTACCCTTCACTTGTGTAGCAAAGTGAATAGTCTGAAGTGTGGGGGGAGGTTTAGCCTGGATGTTATAAAAAGGCTCTTCATCCAGACGGTGGCTGGAATAGGCTCCCCAAGGAAGTGGTCACGGCATCAGCCTGACAGTTCAGGAAGCGTTTGGACAACGCTCTCGGACACATGGATGCTTGGGGTGTCCTGTGCAGGGGTAAGAGTTGGACTCGATGATCCTTGTGGGTCCCTTCCAATTCAGCATACTCCGTGTTTCTCAGTCTGCCGATATTCAGTGTATCAATATTCCCTCGCACCAGCCACATTCGTGGGAGGAATGGTGGGAAGCGTTTTTTGCCCTAGCACTTGTGCGGGGTGATAGGTGCTTTTCCACCCTCACGGAGGCGTTCGAAGGTGTCTGAAGGACTTGGTTTGGTGTACGGTCACCTGCACTGGGCTGCGGGAGCATGGCCCGGGTGTGTGTGCACACAGGCCATGTAGAACCGGTGGCTCCATGGGTGGAGAAGGGTGGCAGGAATGCACATACTGCCACATGGTGTGGGAAGAGTTTGGGGCAGAATGTCCTGTGTGTATGCCACACAGCAAAGCAAGTGGGAAGATGGAATTGCCCCAAACACATGGGCATACGGAGAATGTAGAGCCTGGGAATATTTCTGCCTCTCTGATTTTGTAACCCGGGATTTCAGAGGTGTGAATGTAGAATATACAGGTGGCGTCATTTGTGAAGCACTGCTGGAGGGGTGTCTCATGCTCTGGGGACTGCTAACAGGAATAGCACCTGCTTGGCTTCTGTAAAGTCTGGCCCCGAATTTCCAAGTCTTAAAAAGTCCTTGAATCTCTAATAATCTAAAAGCTCTAGGATGGGATATAGGAGAGCAGTAAACCAAAGCACATGGAGATTAATTATTTCAAGCAGTCCTTTGTGGAAGACTGTTTCATTTCTTCTCCTTTCTGCTAGACTGCTAGTCCCTGCAAGGTGGAAGAGGTAGACCTTGGAACAGGAAGATCCCACGACTGTCCCAAGAAGGCTGTTTAAATCAAACTCAGTATATCATCAAACACCTACAAACTAAGAGGCAACTGTTCATTATTTCAAATAATTTTGGCGAACAGTTCCAAAAAGAGATTATTTGCCCGCAAAAGCTGATAATAAATTCTAAAATCATAGTAGTAACAAAATTTTGTAGCTAGGGCATTACATCTCTGCTTGAAGGAATTTACTGTTAATGGTAAAGGGACTTGACCATTACTTATTAACAGTGAATGCCATCTGAAAATACAGAATAATTTTTGCATTTAGGCTCAGGAAAGGTCAGAGTCAGGTGGAATTACGTCTGTTATTAAACTGTGATGTAGCAATACATCACATGTGTCTTTAAAAAACATCCAAATTAACCTGGAAAACAATAAGCCACTTTAATTAGTGGTAAATTTCCACATGTAGTTGACACTTGCATTGCATTGTTACCTACCTTTTGCTAGGGTAAATATTTTGGTTCTTCAGATAAGCAGGTGTTTAAAATTGACAGCAATAGAAAACCTGTCTGCACCAAGGCCAGTGCATGGCTTACTTGGCAGCTTGTTGAAACTATTTTGGTACAGAGTTTTAAAGCAGTACTGGGAATAATTCTGCTTTGGATTTACTGAAATGTAAAGAAGTTGAAATGGACAAATATCAGGAATTTGATTCTAGTCAATTCAGATGGATTTGGAATTTCTCCACATCTACCTCTAAAATTATTTCAAGACACCATTATTACAGCCAAATACCAGCTGCAATTAAATGTGATCTGAGTGGCTGGAAAGATGTGTGGTCTAGTGATTCAGTTCTGTTGGATCTGTAGTTATGGTGAAGCATGAGATTGTATTTTTTCACCATTTACAGACCTACTATTTTAGGAGATGGTATTTTCTGTGAGTGGATGGAAGGATTTTGGAATTTTAGACAATGGTTGAAGATAAAGGACAGAAAAATATTCTGCTTCTTAAAAGCCTGATTTGCATAAATGGGGAAATAATGCTTTTCAGAGGAGTCATGGTGGTCCTAGATCAGGCAGGATTAAACAGACTTCAGATAAGTTTACTTTGTCACTTCCTTATTTTGTGGGGTTTTTTTACTTTGGCTTCTTGGTTTATATAATATAGAATATGGATGCATCAGTGGCTGACTTGAAGAGTCTTGTGAGATGTTTGCCTCCAGTTATACTAATATTGTTCATACAGTTTCAAAGACAAGCTTGTAGGTGTGTCAGAAGTGGCATTCACATCATGAATATGATTTTATTTGAGTTAGTCTCTGGTTTTACACACATAATGACAGAATGTCCTGCTCAGAACCATTTTCAAAAAGAGGTTGTTTTAGAAATGAAGAAAGGCAATGGTCTGTTAGATCTGAGTCTGGCTAATGTCACTGCTAGGCACAGTTTTGCAGAGCCATAATGGATTGCAAGTGGACTAGAAGTACCACTTTACTTTTGACAAATTGGGATAGACTCCTGATCATCCTAACATTGCTATTACACCAAAGCATTGTTTTGTCACATGTGATGAAATCTAAACTAATGTCTTAAAAATAGGGAAATCTTGAAAAGTTGCTGAATTTTGTTAAGTTTCATGAGAGTGTGATGTCACAGTAGCCTTTCTTTTAGAACTTTACTGAAAAAATCTGAATGCAATCTAAAAGGGGCATGGAATTGCTCCTATTAGTATTGTCATGTATGTATTGTGCTTTTCTAGTTGGCGTTATCAATAGAGAGATTAATACTGCTTTGAAACAGATAAGCAACCCTTGTGCATTAATCCAGAAAAAGTTCAGTCCGCACAGTGGGGTAAAACTGGCATAACATTAGATTTCATACCAAAAGGATGGTACTTACTTAAACTCTTGCTAACACCTTAGTAATTTCTGTTTGGGAGGAGAGGAAATGTGGGTTATTTTCAGGGAGTTATTGCTGTATCCTTTTTTGATACGTTTATTCAAACCCATTACTGTATTATTGATTATTTCAATGTACTTTGGCCTACAGAAGAGTATGCAAGGGTTTAGAAGTCAATGTTTAACTTGTTTAGAAGTTAATGTTTAACTTGCTTTACCTCACTAAAATGTGTGTAATGGAGATACATAAACTGACTCAATCAAAAACCTCCTCTTTTTGTTTACACAGTCTTTCAGTGGATGCATCTGAGCCATTTGTTCCATTCAGTCATTCTGGAATATGAGATTTTTTTCCTTTCATTTACTAAGGCAGAATAATTTTCCTGCTTATACAGAGGTTTCCATCTGAACAGGGAAAAGTCATTTTACTGTTTAATTACAGTTGAACTTCATAATACTTCAATATTGTTTATACAGAATTTTTAGATACTATTTGTAGAAATAGAGTCATTAAAATTGAGCTTTAACTAGAAAAGGAAAATTTCTATTATAAAATTTGGAAACAGAACTTACTTGTTAGACACTTAGGTGTCTGTTATCAGTGGAGTATTCCTGTGTGTGTCCACAGTTTGGGCTAACTTGTGTATGCAGTTCATGAAGTGTATACCATTTGCTGTATGTAAATTACTATTATTAATTACACACTTTTTTTTCTCTGTTATGTCAGGAAGTGTACTTCAAGAATCTTTCAAAACAGAAACAAAAGGAAGTCATGGAGAAGAATGGAAACAACCACAAACTTCGTGTTTGTGTTGCTACTTGCAACCGTGCTGATTATTCAAAATTAGCTCCCATTATGTTTGGTATTAAGGCAGAACCACAGTTTTTTGAGCTTGATGTCGTAGTGCTTGGTTCCCACCTGATTGATGATTATGGGTAAAGTGAATTTTTATCTACCAATCTGTTTCTGGGGTGTTAGCAATGAGAACATGAACATTAGGTTAAAAAAAAGTGTTGAGACCATGAGTGTGCACAGCAAAGTTTAACATTTTTTTCAAGAGTTTATTTTATTTTGCAGCTCCTTCTGAGACTGCATATTTCTGGAATTTTTTCAACCAGTCATGGAATTCTAGAAAGTTTTTTGTAAATGCTGTAATTGAGACCATAAACAGGATCACAGACTGTATGAAGTGAGAAACTCATGTCCCTCATTTTTCCCTAAGAATCTGGTGATTGTCAAATGAAAATGTGCTGCAGTTTTTAAATTTTCACAGAGAAAAGATCCTCCTCAGTCATTTTAAATTGTAGCTCTTCTGCTTTACGTAGTTATTGCAGAAAGTACTTACGTATTCTGTATCTCAGGAGAATAGTGTTAGTTCTTACTTCCAGGATTGTGGAGGCAGGAAAGTGTGGTTATGTGTTTCTGAAAAAATTAATAACAAAATGATAGACAGATAGATAGATAGATGATTATCTATGGTATGTGGTTAGGCAGGCGAGGTTTGGCTTCCCCTTCATAACTCTCTGTCAGTTATCAGTCAGATCACCTGCCTAATAGGAGGACCAAAATCCATTCCCTTGGAAGGACTTCCCACATACTCAGTGGATATTCTCCTGTTTGCTGGGGAAAAGGTAGATGGAACACCATGCCTAGTCATTCTGGGATTGTGGTTAGTTTTCCTCAGGCTACATTTACCAGATTGGACCCAGTAAGTGAAACAGATATCAAATCACGTATTTTGGAAAACAAAATCAGACCTTGGGTTAAGTCTGCAGCGTAGCAGCATTGTTGAACTTTTAGAAATGTATAACCATATCTTCAAATAAAGACACTTTTCGGACTTTACAATTTAAAATTTTGGCATTTTATACGCTAGAATGGGAGGAAGTTATATTATCTCAAACTACTAAGACAGGACGTTCCACTGGTGACCGTTCTCTTTCTGCACATTGTAGCACAATGTTCCTTGCTTTGTACTGGATGTTGTTTCCATCCAATAACATGGCAAGGGGAATTCAACATCACAAAACTAACCTGATTCAAAACAAAACCAGACAAGAAAAAAAACAGTTGAACTTCTTGACAGGTTAGTATAGTGAATTGTACCCTCTCTGACTGGAGAAGTAAAGTAATCCCATTTCATTTGCTAAAGGGGAGAAACATGGCCCTGATTTTTCTACTGCACATAACCCTTTGCTGTCTGCAAGACTTGTGCAAAGTAATATAAAATACTACTTTTCCAGTTCCAAGGTGTTCAACACTTGCCTCTCTATTGTAAATTATTTGTAATACACAAAGCAAACAGCAGAGATTTTGATCTGGCAAATGTTTTTGCTGCCAGTTGCTTTGTGGTAAATATTCTAAAACCCAGGTCTCCTTGGGGTTTTTTCCAGTACAGCTGTTCTAATTCACATTTATTTTGTGGAGTGATATTGCTGTAAAATCAAGTTGTATTTACTCTAACCTTTTTTCTCTGGCCTTCAGTAATACCTATCGTATGATTGAACAAGATGACTTCGATATTCATACAAGATTACACACCATTGTGAGAGGGGAGGATGAGGCAGCTATGGTGGAGTCAGTGGGCCTTGCATTAGTGAAGTTACCCGATGTCCTCAACCGCCTGAAACCTGACATAATGATAGTTCACGGGGACAGGTTCGATGCTTTGGCCCTGGCCACATCTGCAGCCCTGATGAACATTCGCATTCTTCACATTGAAGGTGGGGAGGTCAGTGGTACCATCGATGACTCCATCAGACATGCCATAACCAAACTGGCCCATTACCACGTGTGCTGCACAAGGAGTGCAGAGCAGCACTTGATAGCCATGTGTGAAGACCACGACCGCATCCTTTTAGCAGGCTGTCCCTCATATGACAAGCTTCTCTCTGCCAAAAACAAGGACTACATGAGTATTATTCGCATGTGGCTAGGTAAGCAGGCTGCTTTTTATGTTTTTCTCACATGACTTTCAACACTAGACAAACTCAGCAAGTAGGTTATCAGTCAGAAAATAATATATTTGGTAATAGTACCTGATACTTCTTTCTATGTTTGCTTTTGTTCTGTATTCTGCTATGTACAGCTGAAAAGCTGCAAGTCTGTTTTACTGAACGCTTCTGGTCCTTTTGCCAAGTTAAAAAATAACTCCTTAAATGGGTAATTTCTCTGAGTTGAACAATTTAAAAGCAGAACAGTCTTACATGAACAGTTATTTTGGTGTAAAGGATGTGTTTAAAAAGAATCAAAGCTATTCAAGCCTAGTATAAAAAAATCAAACAGAATTTGTATTACAAACCTTTTTTTAAGGAACGCACTGCAACAGGACAATATGCACCAAAGGCTTTTGGTGTTTTATATTCATTGACTTAAAAATAATTTCTGTAAACAATGGCATTTTATGTTTGGTTTTTATCTTTTGACAAAACAGTCTCCTGTATTGCACATTACCGTGTCTGGAAGCTGGAATCTTTTTCAATCAGTATGTTTTGCAGATAAATGTTCTACCAAATGTACTAAGTATGATTGGCTATTTTTAAGCAGTGGAAATTAGGTCTTTGCTTGGGAATGGACAACTGATGGAAAATCTGAACAACTTCAGGAGTTATTCCAGATTTACAGTGGTGTGAGAACAGTCTCTTGATCTTGGTATAGTCTTGGAAAGCTTTACAAGTAGGCTTGCAAATTAACAGTTCGTTGATATTTCGGTAGTCATCTCTAAAGTTGTGAGACGTGCTTAGAGAGGCAAGTAACAAGCTAGATCGCCCTGTAACTCTCTTGATTTTTATTGTAACATTGATCCCTATGTGTTAGATAACCCATTCAGTGTCTTGACTCTTCAGGCTTTCACATCTGTAGTTTCAAAAGTATGTCTTTCCTTCCTCTTGCTATTCTATGCCAATAAAAAAAACTTTTCTTGCCCTCCATTTGGACAGGTGAAGATGTCAAAACCAGAGATTATATAGTTGCTCTGCAGCATCCTGTAACCACAGATATTAAACATTCCATAAAGATGTTCGAGCTGACACTAGATGCACTCATCTCCTTCAACAAGAGAACACTCGTTCTGTTCCCTAATGTGGATGCAGGTGAGTAGAATACCATCATGACAGAGAGACACATAACAGATTGTCTTTAAAAGAGTGCTTTTGTCCCAGGTCCTCCAGTGAGATGGAAATAGCTGGATGGCATCAGCCTCATGGGTGCATCTGCTGCAGTTCCATGTTCACATTGCTGGAAGACATTTCAGCTTTTCAGTGTGGAAAGGAAAATGAAGAGAAACCATGTGACACGTAGGAGCAATATTAGTGCATCTTAAATTAAAACTACAAAGAGACTTTTGCAGGGAATTTTTGGATCAACTTTGGCTTATATGCCCAGCTATGCAACTTGCACTGTAAGGTTAAAAAGAGAACAAAACCTCTTCAGAGCTAGCAAGTCAGTGAATGGCTGGCTACTAGATCCTTTGCATGTCTGGACTTTGATTTTAAAAGTAGAACTTAAATCATGTATTTTTGTTTTTCTGTAGGAAGCAAAGAGATGGTTCGTGTGATGAGGAAGAAGGGCATTGAACATCATCCCAATTTTCGGGCAGTAAAGCATGTGCCATTTGACCAGTTCATTCAGCTAGTTGCTCATGCTGGTTGTATGATTGGTAACAGCAGTTGTGGTGTTAGAGAGGTGGGAGCATTTGGTACACCTGTCATCAACCTGGGGACACGTCAGACAGGAAGAGAAACAGGTACATGTTTGCTTAACTCTAGTGTTTTGTAATGCAGGACAGTGAATCAGAGGTGTCACCACTGCTTTAGTGGGAGCAAGGCAAGGCACATAACTGATGAAGAGCGGTATCAATCTGGTGGCATCTTTCCTCTGCAGAGGAAATAAAACCTTTTTTTTTTTTTTTCATTTCTAAAGCAGTTCTTATACTCTAATGCAGTTTGAGGATCTGGTCTGTCCTATTAAGTTATTTTTTGTCTCCTAGGTGAAAACGTTCTTCACGTACGTGATGCTGATACACAGGATAAGATTCTTCATGCTCTACAGCTGCAGTTTGGGAAGCAATATCCATGGTGAGTACATTCATCTTAATTCATTGGAGGGATGTTAAAGCAGTAGAGTAAAAGGCATTTGGTCCTAAGGTGTTTCATTATATTTGATTGGAGTGCTTTTAACGCACTGATCTGAGGTTACAAATGATTTTTCATTTCAGAACCATAATGTGACATCTGGTACGCAGTAGCCTTTATAGAGCAAAATGTTACTAGCAATGTTTCAATACAAGTAGTCATTTAACATCCAACAGAAAGTCAAGAGGACAAAATTCATGTTAACTTAGATCGTTGTGATTAAGAGAGCTTGTTCTGTAGGAGCAGCATGGGGGAGAACATCCTGTCTGCCTACTCTGACTTGTGCCTGAAGGACACTTTTTCATGTGGGTACAAATGACACCAAGAGCCGAAAAATGAGCAGGATCAAGAAAGACTGTAAAGCCCTGGTGAGGCACGTGAAGTCATCTCCTTATGTATCCTACCAGTTAGAGAAATCGGGACAGCCAGAAGCAGACACATCACGCAGATCAATGTCTGGATTTGCGGCTGCTGCCATGAAGAAGGTTTTGGCTTTTATAACAGTGGGTTGTGTTTTAATGACGGTAGTCTCTTAGGGAGGGATAGGATCCCCCTGTCTAAAAAGGGGAAGAGAATATTTGGCAGCAGGCTGGCTGGTTTGGTGAGATGATCTTTAAACTGAAGGACTTGAGGAGAGGGGTCCAAAGTGGCAACACTTGTGCCATTGCTTCCTCCACGGGAGTAGGTCATACCAACCAGTGCAGAGGCAGATGTTCCTGGGCTGCCTCTCAAGCTGAGGATCTGTCTTGGTTTGAGACAGTTTAAAGGGGTGGGCTCTCTGAAATGAGTAACTTCGCCCTTGATTCCAGCCGATCTCTTTCCACCAATAAGGAACAAGATACAAGTAGATTTAAGTGAAAAAACAACAGTTTATTAACAAATAGAATGCCAACAGGCAGGGGGAAAAGAAGTAAATAACTGCTAGATACCAAACTGCTAAATTTCACAAACCCAGGGGAACAAAGAGAGACCCGAAATGAGGGAAATACACGTTCCTGAAGTGGCGCCCAACAGAGGCGGCCGCATGGCTGAAGGACAAAGGGAAGGTGACATCACACCATTCCCTTCCAAGATGGTGCCGCCCAGGTGACTGCATGTTCCCAGGAACAAAGAGACGACAAGATGGTGACAACCCCCACCAGGAAGGCAGGAGCCTGCAGAGCAGTTCTAGAGGCAGATGGAAACTTACTGGTTTGTATGGGGTCTGCACTGCTGCCACTGCTTCCTCCTGCCATTCATGGGTTCTGCTGGCACTGCTGCTGTGCTCTGCACCATGGCCATGGGTGGTATGGTGGGGAAGGACCTGTCCATTGGCACCAGCACAGGAACTCACTGGATTTTTTTGCTGCCAGCAGAGCTTGCAAAGTTCACTTTGAAACAGTTCCTAACTGCAAAATGCAGACTCTAGACTGGCAAACCTAAGGCTGCCACAAAAGGGAGAGGCTCTATTCCCATAGTCTTCTCTCCTGGAGCAGGTTGGACTGGGGCGGGGCCTGCCCCCCCTCCAAAGCAACAGGCAGGCACCTGTGGACTTTGCCCTGAGACAGCCCAAAACCACCAACTGGAGTCCCTCTGAGACAAGGGGGGAAAGAAAGAAATTAAAAGAGAACCCAAAAAAGGGAAGGGAAAAAAACTCTGCTAAAGCAAAGATGAAACAATCAGTGAAGCAAACACCACGCAGCAAAAGGCAGGAAGCTGCCTGGGCAGGGTGATTTTAAAATTGCCTGTGATCAGCACCACCCCCCCACCCCACCCACCCACACACAAGGTCCCTGGCTGCAGGATCTTGAAGACACAGTAGCAATTTCCTGGCACAGATAGATACAGAATACAATAACATTATAGATCACTCCAGGACAGGATCACAGGGCAAAACACATCACATGGTTTATGACCATGGTGAATCCTCTCATACCCCTTCAAGCAACCTGGTTGCTTGATCCTCTGAAGTGCCTGTATACAAATGTACACAGGAAGTGGAATAAACAAGATAATCTAATAAACTAGAAACTATGTCAGGTTGCAGAGCCATGATCTCATTGCAGTTATGGAGACATGCCTGGAATGTTGTCATGGATGGCTGTGTATTTTTCAGAGGACAGGTCAGAGAAGCAGGTGGTGAAGTTGCTGTGTGTGAGAGAGCAGTTGGAATGTACCAAGCTCTGCTCAGGGACAGATGAACAAGTTGAGAGTTTATGGGTGAGAATTAAGGGACAGGCTAATATGGGTGACACTGTTGTGGGTGTTTACTACAGGCCACCTGATGAGGAGGAGGAAGTTGATGAGGCTTTCTGTGTGCAGCTGGAAATAGCCTCGCAGTCACAGGCGCTATTTCTCCTGGGGGACTTTAACCTGGTATTTGTTAGAGGGACAACACATCTTGGCACACACAGTTTAGGAAGTTCCTGCAGATCAGTGAAGATAACTTTGATGAAGTGGTGGCGGAGCCATTGAGGAAAGGTGTATTGCTGGACCTTGTACTAACAAACCAGGAGGCACTGGTTGAAGACATGAAGGTTGGGGACAGCCTTGGCTGCAGTGAACACTAGAAACCCAGAACCCTGCACTGGGTAAGCAAAACAGCGATCAGGACTAGAACCCTAAACTTGCAAAGAGCTACCTTTGACCTCTTCAAAGGCCCGTTTGGAGGAGTCTGATGGGTTAGGACTCCAGCTGAAGAGGGTGTCCAAAGAGCTGGTCAATATTCAAGCATCACTTCCTCAAGACCAGTGCATCCCTCTGATCCAGAAATCAGGCAAAGTGGGCAGGAGACCTAAATGGATGAGATTCTAGTAAAACTTGGAAGAAATTCATGGGATGTCAATAAGGGGACAGGCCACATGGGAGGACTATAGGAACATTGTTATAATATGCAGGGATGTGAGAAGAAATACCATAGCCCACTTGGAAGCGAGTGTAGCTCAATTCCAAGGGATATCAAGGACAACAAGAAGGGCTTCCACAAGTACATCAGCAGCAACAGGAAGAACAGGGTAGATGTGGGGCTGCTACTGGAGATCATGTGGGTGTTCCGGTGATGGAAGACACAGAGAAGGTAGAATTACTGAATGCCTTCTTTGTCTCAGTCTTCACTGCTGAGAACAGCCCTCAGGAATGCCAGACCTTAGAGTTACAAGAAAAAGGTTGGAGAATGGAAGACGTTGTAGAGGGTTGGGTTAGAGATCACCTAGGCAGACTAAACACCCATAAATCCATGGGCCTGATGGGATGCACCCAAGATGCTGAGGGAGCTGGCAGATATTGCTAAGCCAGTCTCCTTTTTCTCTGAAAAACCACAGAAAGTGGGAGAGATGCCTCATGATGGAGAAAAGCCAGTGTTACTTCCATCTTCAAAAATGACAAGAAGGAGGACCTGGGAAACTACCAGCCAGTGAGCCTCACCTCTGTCTCTGGAAAGGCGATGGAACAGATCATTCTGGAGGTCATTACCAAGCATGTGGAAAAAAAGAAGGATATTGGAAGTAGAA
>VZTX01017217.1:49337-78861 GCA_013400915.1 Pardalotus punctatus
ACAAGACCAAGACAAGCCAAAACATGACTGAGAGGGGATCTCATCAATACATGCAAATGTCTCCAAGGTGGGTGTCCAGAGGATGGTACCAGACTCTTCTCAGTGGTGTCCAGGAACAGGACAAGGAGCAGTGGCCATAAATGAAAACACAAGAAACTCCACCTCAGTGTGAGGAAGAGCTTTACATTGAGGGTAGCACACCACAGGCACAGGCTTCTCAGGTAGGTTGTGGAGTCTCCCTGCCAAGAGACATTAAAATCCCACCTGGATGAGTTCCTGTGTCACCTGCTCAACATGACACTGCCTTGGGAGGGGGATTGGACTTGATGATTTCCAGAGGCCACTTCCAACTCAAACTATTTTGTGCTTCTGTGACACAATGCTTTATATCTGATTTGACCTCAGGCATGATACATAGAGAGTCTCAAGTGCAGGCTTCCAGGGAAGCTGCAAGATGCTTTTCCTTATTCTTCAGCCCTAATAAGTATTGACCCTCATTTCTCTAACATGTAAGTTCTTATAAACTTTGGGAGATAATATTTGTTCATCTAAGGACAAGGATAAAAAGATTATTTCTTAAGAGCAGTAAAACTGAATTCTTTAATACCAAGTATCTGACACCATGCATGATATTTTAGAAATGGACATGTTGAAAACTGACATGAATAGACAGTTTGTTATTACATAGTTGGCATCTGTATGATAAGTACCTCTTGTTTGGATTTGTAGCACATACATAAACTGTCCATATTTTTATTTTTGTTTCCTGCGTTATGCTGTGGGTCCCTTCATTAAACTTAATTTTATGGGGGTTTTTG
This sequence comes from Pardalotus punctatus, assembly GCA_013400915.1. Taxonomy (NCBI): domain Eukaryota; kingdom Metazoa; phylum Chordata; class Aves; order Passeriformes; family Pardalotidae; genus Pardalotus; species Pardalotus punctatus. The sequence continues at coordinate 50,156 of VZTX01017217.1, forward strand.
CATCATTAGTTTCCATTTTTTTACATTCCAGTTCTGTATTACAAAATGGAGCTAGTGACAGACTTTCATAGTGTAATATGCAGTATTAGCACAGTAGCCAGATCATAGTATTGTAATGACACTGTTACACTCTTCTATCATATAAAGAACTTTGTAGATTGCAGTGTTATTTCCAATTACATGGTTTTTTGTTTTTTTTTTTTTTTTTATTATAGCTCAAAAATATATGGAGATGGTAGTGCTGTTCCAAGGATTTTGAAGTTCCTTAAATCTATTGACCTCAAAGAACCATTGCAAAAGAAATTCTGTTTTCCTCCTGTCAAAGATAATATCTCTCAAGATATTGACCATATTCTAGAGACACAGAGTGCTCTGGCTGTGGATCTAGGTGGAACAAATCTCCGAGTAGCAATTGTCAGTATGAAGGTAAATATTCTGTAGTGCTTCTAGATATTCTGCAATCTCCACTGGCCTTTGTGGATGTGGGCTTATGATGCAAAAGAGCTTCAAAACAAAGCCCTCTGTTGACTTTTGTTGAGGGATAAAGATTTTTCCCCTCACTTAATGCATCTGTCACACAGTTGTGATACAACTTGCTTGCTGGTTTGCTCTTCCAAGACTGATGTTAAACTACCAATGCACATTTGCTGGTGCAAGGTTGTAGGCACTTCCTCTCTGTGGGTTGACTACAGACTTTGACAAATGGAACAACTTACAGATGTTCTCCTTAAAAGGCAATCCAGTTCAACCTGCAAATTCTTGTATGTCAAGCAAAAAAGTGCAAGGCTCCCAAAGTAGACTTTTTGCTTCCCCACTGCCTTACACAGCTATGTAATGGACACTTAGGACCATTTTGAGCAACAACAACCATCTAGCAAATCAATTTGATGAACTTTGCAGCATATCAAAGATGAGTTTAAAACTCAGAATGAGAAGTCTTCGACTTTTATTCTCAACAGTATTGGACAATTACTCCTACCCTTACGCTGCATATTTGCAGGTAACTAGATTAGTTCAATATAGTTACCCAGAAAGCAAAGTAAGGTGCCTGCAGAAAGATGAAGGGTTATGTGAAGTGACCTAAGACAGTCCAAAATTTTCATTCATTTAAAAGGAGATGTGTGACAGACCTTCAAGGTCTTAAAGACAGCTTTTAAAAGCGTAATTTTTTTACTTTAGAAGTAAAATTAACACCACATTTTTTTCTGTGTGTCAACACAGCTTGGAAAAAATTACTTTTAAAAAATTCTGCCCACTTTACAGAGCTCGAGGTAGCATTTATGAAAGTTGAAATGCTAGCAAATCAGAGTGAAAACAATCAGACTTTCATAATAAAATTTACACAACAGATGTAAGCATTTAACAGCCACTGGCAGAATATGAGATATAATTTTATTTTCACAAAAAAAAAGTTTTCCAAAATTCCTTTTAGAAGCTGTTATGTTTTCTGATAATGTTTGCTGCAGCCTTGTCTTCCAAAACAATTTCCTCTGAGGCCCCCTCCAAACTAAAAGTGAAGATGAAACTAAGCATACAAAATCCACAAACTATTGCTCATGTGATGCTGAGATGGTGGGACCTAATACTCAAACCCTTGACAATTTGGAATTTTCCAAGTTCTTTGGCAACAGTGACTTGGCCACGTTGCATATAACTATCTTTGTTACTCCTCTTTGTGTGGTTGTGTGAATTCAGTGCAATTCACTTTGATACACTGTACAGGGGATGTAACAAAGAGAATAACTCTGTTAGGCAGGATACCTTCTGAAGTCTCCTGGCTTAATCCTGCAATATAAACACTGTGTTAGTGTTTATTAGTACCTTAGTACCCATAGATTCCAAGCATGTGTCATGAATACCTCCATTACCACTGCATGACTCCTAGGGATGAAAATAATCTTCATGGCCCCTCCCCACCCTGTCCAAAGTAATCACAAGGACATGCAGTGACAAGACAAGGGGGAATGGCTTCAACCTGAAAGAGGGTAGGTTTAGATCAGATGTTAGGAAGAAGTTCTTTATTGTGAGGGCAGGGAGGCACTGGAACAAGCTGTCATGACAAGTTTGGGATGCCCCATCCCTGAAATGTTCAAGGCCAGGTTGGATGGGGCTCTGAACAATTGGGTCTAGTGGAAGCTGTCCCTTCCCATGGCAAGGAGCTGGAGCTGGATGATCTTTGAGGTTCCTTCCAACCCAAACTATTCTATGATGTATCACAGTAGACGGTACTCCAGAAATATTGCAAGTGATGCAGAAGTGTAATTGCTTAGAAGAAAATATATTTTTGGAACTATAGTAAATTTTACCTTGAAATTTCTAGCATTTCTCTCTCTCTGATTCTCCTTCTTTTGGAGAAATGGCATCGTCTATGACACCACACAAACCTTTCATGCAGTACAACTGGAAACATTTTATTCTTAAAGCACTGTGGTTTTTCTGTCCTTTTTAGCAACTGTTACTCTTCTTATTTGTTTAACACCTTAGTGTTGAGCTTAAGTGCATTGCTCTGTCATGGCTTATGCCTAAAAACAGTTCCAGTAGCTCTGGTGATACTTCCTCACACAAGGCATGTGTTCCTTAAAATGTGGATTTAATTTGAAATGGGAGATTGATTACAGAAGCAGAATGCAATGCCTGATTTTGCAGACTTGTCCCCCAGTGTTGTCAAGAACCTTACCTGTAGGCACAAGCTCTAAAGCATAGCATCTGTATTCTTTTTAAGAGATAATTTATGGCTCTCTATTTGCAAATTGACCTGTAATTTAAATGGAAGAGAAATTCTATCATGACTTACATTTCTCTGGGGCATGTTTTGTTGTTTTTAATTTCTAGGGTGAAATAGTTAAGAAGTATACCCAGCTCAACCCTAAAACCTATGAAGACAGACTAGCATTAATTCTAAAGATGTGTGTAGAGGCTGCATCAGAGGCAGTAAATGTAAACTGCAGAATTTTGGGAGTAGGTGAGTTAACAAATACTAACTTTGTCTTTACATCTGTGTTTTTCAACATGAAATTAAATCACTACTCATTAAGTTAAAACACCTTCCTAAAATGATCTCATGTATTTTAAGTTCTTATATATCCTTAACAAACAAACCTTTTAAAATGTCTGAAAGAGAAGCTGACTATAAAGACTGAAGTTTCTGCAGTGTGTCACAACCATTAAAGCAATCTGTTAAGTTACAGTAATCTATCTAAACTGTGTTTATCAAGTTCTGTGGATTTTGAAGCTCTCTGCTGTCTTGGAATTGTGAATCAGATGCTCAGTGTTTGTCAAAACAGCTCTTGAAACTGCAGCTGAGTGATGTTTTCTCTACTGTCTGCAAGCCTTCCTTTAGGGCTAGGATCAATTGTGCAGCAGAATTCTCAGATACAGTAGGGCAGACTAAAAAGAGCAGAATGTTAAAACTAAATTTGCAGCTAACAAAGACAAAAGCAGCCCTTTTGCTGACTTCAAGTTTACTTGCACTTGCAGTGGAGTTCTGTGTTAAACTGTGTGTTTGTATCAGTCAGGACTTGTTCAGTTTAATGGTGACCAGGAGATTTGGCCTTAGATATTAGTTATTTAGAAGATGTTGATTAATGTGTGCTGGGTTTTTAAGAAGGACATAGAATCTTCATTTTAGCTGAGAAATGCTCCTAAAGACAAGTAGTTTCTTCCAGATGAAAACTCATTTGAATGACACAGTACAAAGAAAAGTTAATTTGAACATGTATTCTTTTAAAACAATGTAAATTCCACCCTAAAAAGAAATGTTAGACCTTCAGACCTTTCTTGCAGCTTTAATGTTCAATTCAGCTGCTTGTTTTAGAGCTTTTATGGCTGCTTTCCATTACAACGTTAACCCTGGAACCATCTTATATGTGATTCAGTTATATAAGCTCTGTACAATAAAATGTTCAAACTTTAGAGCTAAATACCTCCATAATAGTGACGTGCTTTTCAGTGGTCCTGAGAGACTCCACCACCTTTGGAAGCCTCTCCAGCTAGGGAAAACTGTTTTGGCTAATAGTGCCTATTACTGGCCATTACTCTGTTCAGTAGGCAAATCTCTGAACAGAGTTTTGATTTTTCACAAAAACACCGTGTTTTAAAGTAAAAATCACTACTCTAGGTTCAGTGATTATTTTTAATCATTCTGAATCTTCAGAGTTAGCAGCAGACTTCCGGACACTAACAGTGTTCCAGGGTTGGAGTAATTTTTTTTGCTGTTATGTCTTTTGTACATGACTAACAAGAAACACAGCTATTAAATGATTTGCTGCAATCTTGCCTGAAGTAGAAACATTAACTCTCTGACTAACATTAACCATTACCCATATAGTTAGTCTTAAGATACTCAGTGCATTGTGATTAGAGCTGTGGCATTCTATGAATTATCTTCTTTACTTTGAGGGTGACTGAGCATTGAAACACACTGCCTGGAGAGGTTGTGGAGTCGACATCTCTGGAGATATTCAAAACCCACATGGACAGAATCCTGTGCCACTTGCTGTAGGTGAACCTGCTTTAGCAGAGGGATTGGAATAGATGATCTCTAGAGGTCCCTTTCAACCTGAACCATTCCATGATTCTGTGATCTTTACCTCTCAAAAGTTGCACTGCCAGTAATAATTAAGAAATTTTTACTTCCCAGTCTGTTATTAGGGGGGAAAAGATCTGATCATTAGAAAAAGAAAAATAGGTTTTTACTTCAAGTCTATTAAGCAGACTAAGTTTTCATTTTTCTCTCCTGTATTTCTGTGACTTAGGTATTTCCACAGGTGGACGGGTAAACCCTCGAGAAGGAATTGTGCTTCACTCTACAAAACTCATTCAGGAGTGGAGCTCTGTGGATCTCAGAACTCCAATATCTGATGCTTTGCACCTGCCAGTCTGGGTGGACAATGATGGAAACTGTGCTGCTCTAGCAGAGAGGAAATTTGGTCATGGAAAAGGAATAGAAAATTTTGTAACACTAATTACTGGTACAGGTGGGTGTGTTGTAGTTCAGTGAAATTGAAAGTCCAATACCATCACTTAGAGTCTGCTCAGCTGTTCTTATAGGCATAAACATTACCACTATGCCTGGAAAACCGAAAATTCTTTTGCTGCACTATTTGTTTGGTTTAGGGTACATTTTGATTTATTCAGGCAAGTAAAACCACTTCCATAGCTTAAAATTCCTGATAAATGAAGTTCTACTGTACAGTTATGCAGGCAAATAAGGAAAATCTGAGCAATGAACTGGAATAATTTTGCATTTTTTCAGCTTTATTGCTTAATTCTCTTTCAGCTTCAGAAATAGAAGTCAGATCAGAATATGTTATCTAGAAGATAAGCAACTGAATATTGAGAAAGTAGAAATCTCAAATGTAAATGTGGGGTAACTTTTCTAATCTGTTAAGTAAATAGTCCTTTAGATGGTGGCAGTAATAACTCGCTGATGAATCTACACCCAGCTTGGGAAGAGGCAGCAGAGGCCTGCACATTTAAGCATCCTGGCCCTTTAATACACAAGTTTAGCTGTCTAAATACAGCAGTAGAACTTCTCTGAAGTGCAAAATTTTAAGGCCACTTGGTAGGATAGTTTTCTGCATAAAGAGCATGACTCACAAGCTTAAAGGCTCTCTCATAGTTCAGTACCATCCATAGGCTTTTAAAAAAAATACAAGCTTTATATACCATTTGGATCCATATATGAATAGGAAGGAGCTATGAGCTTGTGTATTAGGTGTGTCAAATAGAGTTCTTTAACTTGTAATTCTTGGTTTCTAGTGTAGATCATCACTGATGCAAATTATTTTATCTTGGCTGTGTTAGAATAAGGAAATATCAGTGTCCTGCACAACTGGGGCCTTTAAAAACTGTTGGGGAGCAGGGGGTGCTTGTCTTTTTTAAACCATAGAAGTCTTAATATCTTCACAGGAATTGGAGGTGGAATTGTTCATCAGCATGAATTGATCCATGGCAGTTCTTTCTGTGCTGCTGAGCTTGGGCACATTGTCGTCTCCCTAGATGGACCAGAGTGCCTGTGTGGCAGCCAAGGATGTATAGAAGCATATGCCTCAGGAATAGCCTTACAGAGAGAAGCTAAGAAACTGCATGATGGTATCTATTTACTCTGGTTTTGAAAACACAGTTAATGAATTGCAGTATAGGAAGAAATTTTCAAAGATGGTATTAAGAAAAAATAGATCTGCCTTCTTTTTCTAAGAGGAGACAAGAGTAGGTGTACAGGCAGCCTGCATAGTACAGATCTTTCTCATTGTCAAGGAACATTTGGAACCACTGATCTCAGAATTACCAGGAGAACTCTCTAGAGCTTAGTCTTGTCTTTTTAACTTGATGTAAAGAAATCTGACAGGTGCTCTGTGATGTTTGGCTTCACAGTGATTGGCTTTCAGCAAAAGCTTCTCAGTCTTAAATAAGTTCGAGGAAATTTGTATTTTATTTATTTTTGGGTCTGATGAGACTAGTTAATTACCACACTCTAATAGTTTGTGTTTGAATCCCTACTTCTGCAAGTAGTTCCCTGAATAACATGGATATAGTTACTTTGGATAAACTCAGGGTTGTACAGATTATTCAGGATTCAGTATACAACTAAAAGAGATGTAAAAATTTTAATTGCCTACTTTTTCACCCTCTGACTTGCCACATTACCATGTTTTGCTCTTGGCTTTCTCTCCTTTTCAGATGATCTGCTTTTAGTAGAGGGAATGTCAATGAAGGAGGAGGAGATTGTTAGCGCTGCACATCTTATTCAAGCAGCTAAACTTGGGAATACAAAAGCAGAAAGCATCCTCAGAACAGGTGAGAACACAGCCCAGAGGGTGTACTTCCATGATTGTATTTTTGGATATACAGAAATGGTAGGGCACTGTAACACTACAAACACTCTCTACACATTGAGGACTTCTCAATATAGAAATTGAAATGATAATGAAATTTTAAATATAAATGTTGGAGAAAATGTCAGCAGAAGTGTTAAAAGTATCTGTTCCAATAAAAAAGAAAAAAAGAAGATTAATAGCTTCTGCAAAGATCCATTAAAAAAAAAGTCTCAATATTCTCATATTGGAAAATTTGTGGACATTTCATTGTAGGCAAGTGAATGGCTAGTCTGAGGTAACAAAGACAATTTATGTATTACTTTACACGGGATATTTTACTGGTTTACTAGCTTTAAATCACTCCTCCCTCGGATATATATCCTTATAGCGGATAACACTAAGATGGTAGAGTGATGCTTTCCTATTTTCTCTTTGCTTACAAGCATGGTTAATGCATTGTTTTGTCTTTCACATCCATAATGCTGAATAATGCATTATCACTAAAAGGAAATTGCCTTTTTTTTTATTTTTGAAAGAAAAGTTAATAGCAGTTAATGATGACATAATAACATTACCTGATAACATAAACTCAAAACTCTGCTCTGTGGAACAAAACACTTTACTGACTTCCCAGTGTTACTTGCTGCTAACAGAACTGTTTCAACTACTGATGCCAGAACTGCTTTGAGTATTCTACTCATTTTCTTTTTACTTCATCTTTTCAGCTGGGACTGCATTAGGCCTTGGCGTTGTGAACATTCTACACACCGTGAACCCCTCTCTTGTGATCCTTTCTGGAGTTCTAGCTAACCACTATGTTAATGCTGTCAAAGATGTGATAAATCGACAGGCTCTGTCCTCTGTTAAAAGTGTGGATGTGGTGGTCTCAAATCTAGCAGATCCTGCCCTCCTTGGAGCTGCTAGCCTGGTACTGGATTATACTACACGTAGAATATATTAGAAGAATTATGGAAGAATTAGAGAATTGGATGATTCAAATTCCTAATGGGTGGAGGGAATACTTTGCTGCAAATTTTTTCTTTGATGAGAGCAGCTAATGAATCAGAGCAGTGTTCCAAGTAGTTAGTGGCTACTTCAGCATTTCCTAATTGAGGCATTATCTTTTTGTATTTTTCCAAATCTCAGCTGACTTCATAGAAAGTAATGTGCAATTCTGTTTTTTTAAGCACCTCTGTTGGTAAGCCTATACATTACTTTTGAGTGTAGCTGAATTATTTATAAGCATCTCTTGATGTATGGGGATTATGTGGATCATGTGTAAAATTATAGCTAACACTTGGGGATCTATATCTCATTTCCCACCTATGTGAAATGAGAAGTTTACCAGCTTTTCAGTTTCCAGGCTTCCACCTACAAAGTAAATATTACATAATCACCAGTAGCAGGCAGTAATTTCAGTGGGTGGAAACAAGGGCCTCTACAATAAAAAAAGGCTAGACTTAGAAATTGTGTTTCATGAAGGACTTGGTCGAGGCAACCAAGTTTATTCATTACATCATCTCTAAAGGGCAGAGTCCCATTTCAGAAGCTTTGCGTATGAAGGAAAAAACCTACAGTCTAGTGAGCTTACAGTCTGCAGAGAAACCCAGAGAAACTGCACGTATAGCAGTGAGCATCTCTGTCTTGAGGCTATGGCCAATAGTAAATTGTTTGAATTTTATTCTTGGGGGATTTCTCAAAGGCACTTAACTACTACTTTGTCTGTCAAATTAGCAGAGAGGCGAGGGTGGACTGCTTATTATTTGGTAGGCAGTTAGCTGAAATTCAGCCACATGGCACATCTGATCATAAAGAATCCACCTTTCAGGAAAACTCTTCCACTGCATAGTGACACAGTGCACCCCCTCAGCCACTGGGGTGGCTGCAGGTACACTGTTCTTGTTCTGCTTTCACCATCAGCTTTCAGGATGGAAAGTCAAACCCTTATCCTCGCCTTCAGGGCATTCAGAGGCCTAGAAGAAAAGTATGTCAAATACCAGTGAAGGCTTGCCTAAGTAAACCATGGTCTGTATTTCTTTAACAAGTCCTTGATATATAGTGCTGTCTTTATTCAGCTGTTTTTTTAGCATACTTTCAAGATGCTGGAGAAATTGAAAAACCAACCCATGCATCAGCTAATCCAGAAAGATAGCTCGGGAGGAACAGTCACAAGACTATCCTGTCCTGAATTTAATGACCTATTTTGACATCTAACGCAACCACTGATATTCTCAGAAGTCCAACAGTGTATTAGTACAGGGGAATAAAAGGGCTGTTTCCACACTTGCACTTCTCCAATCGAAATGAAACAATCTTCTGCAACCACTGCCCTCTGCTAGACAACAAATGTGAACTGCATAGCTCTTTGTACACTCACTGATTCTAGGCTGTAATCTATACAGATTGTCTTTACTTCATCCTCTCTTCCACAAGGAGTGCTTACTGAGAACTTACAACTTCAGAGCAGATTTCAGAAACACCCTCTCCTTCCTGATGTCTCCAGGAACAATCATGCAGCCTCTGTATGGTGGTTTCTCAGACTTGGCGAATACTGGTTCTTAACTGTTTGTCAAGTTGTACTAGGCTTTATATAATCAAGGATTTTTAGTTCCTTTTTAGACATGTCGTGGTTTACTTGATGATTCCCATTACCTTCAGTACCAGAGCATTAGCTCTGCAAGCACATCAAGGAGAAACTGGCATTTCTCTAAAGTGATAGTAGCTCACATCAGGAGTACTGAGGTTCTAACAGTGAGAATGCCTGTCATTTGATCTTTCCATCCTCTAGCATCACAAGGAATGCCTGGCTGGAATGCCTGCCTAAAAGTGGGACCAGGCTTTTGCTTTCCAGACCTTCTGAAGCTCTGTATTTTTGGTATCTCAGACTCCAACTGTTTTTCCCTAGCACCTGAAGGGAGGGTGCAGGCACAGAAAAAACATGACAGACTAAAATACTTTTGAAAAGTTTTACACCTTTAACATCTAGTCTGTTAAGAAAACGGTTCTCCAAATGCATTTGAAAATGCTTTTTTTGTCAACTGGCAAGAACCTTCTGCATATGTGCAAGCAGTTTATAAAATCAGAATAAAAAAATCATATTTAATAGCATAATAGTGATTTTGTTTGTCTCTCCTTCCTTCCCTGTTCAGAAGCCTCCTTTGAATTTCAAGTACTTTAATGTGTACCAAATATTTTATGGACATTAGTTCCCAATTGTATCCAATCCCAGAAGAAGCAAACATCAGATGTTCACAGAATGTCTTGCAGGACTGTGCTTACATGATGCATGCCCTATGTCCTATGGCCCTATGTCCCATACTATGAAGATCATGGACTCCAGTGAGGGCAAGCCAACCTTTATATCCAATACTGGGAAAAAAGTGCAGAAGCAAAATGCCTTGCTCCAGCTGTTACCAGTATTTCAGAGCCTAAAGCAGCAGGGCATTCTCATTACCTGCACTGGCAGCACCTGCTGCTTATATTGCCTGTTGTGTACTGGTTGGTTTTGCAGCGTCTGTGGTAAGTGAACATGGTATCCTAACTGTGAAAGCCTTGGCAGGAATGCCACTGTCCAGCCCTCCAAGCAGAACTGCATGTGACATTAACAGCTTGGGCAGGGCAGGTCCCCTCGTGAACTTGGATGTTCATAATCCGCATTACATAAGCAAGTGGCAGTAATAGAGTGTCAAAAGGTTGGAAAGTGAACTAAAACTGGAGTTTTTAGTTCCATAACTTAAAATTATGTAACAAATATAAAGACCTCTACAAGTTCCTACACCATGTCACTCCTTGCAGCTGGTGAAAAAAGACTGTTTTGTCCACAACAGGTCTGCGTTACCACAGAAACCCAAAGATCCAGGACCATGGGATCATGAGGAGATCAGTTGAGTTTTGATAGCTATCGTTTTACAGATCATAGCTAATCCATACAGAATCAAGGTTTTGAATTTCTTTCTGGTCTCCTGACCAGCAAGTTTGGTTATTCGGTATTTTGAATCTGATCTGCCATCCAGACACTTGGAAATAACAAACTCATTAGTTTCTGGTTGTCTTGAAGCACTGTCCTTCCTCCATTTAATTGCAAGAAAATTGTCAAAAACTTGCACATATTACCACTGGAGGCAATGGCAATCATAACACAACCTAGAGAACGAGGTGCAGACAGAATATATACTCATACTCAGTGAAATCTGATCACTGTGTCCCTTTCAAATGCAATAGAGAGTTCACATGCATTAGTAAGTATAAAACACCTGGACTGTAGACCCCTTGGACCATTCCAGATAATTATGTTTGGATTAGATCTAGTGCCACAGCACAAGGTTCTGCAGAGGAAGAAGGTTGCCCACATGACAGGTATTATGGGAGGAATCCTCTTGGTGAAGACTATAGACACCCATGTTGTCCATTCTGAAATACAAGCCCATAATCTGTTTCCCTGTTCACCACTTGCTCAAGAAAAAAACATCAGCAAGAAACAGATAAGCCACACCATGTTGGTTTATGCCTGCTCAAAACTTACCCATGTTCCACAGGCTAAGAGGATGAATGCATAGCGCTGTTGTTTTCAGGCTCCCTGCTTTCCAATGAACTCATGACCTCTCCATCCCCCTTCTTCTTTACAAATGCTTATTGTAATCTCAGACTGCCTGGCTGCTGGCTTCCACCTGATCAGAAGCTAAACAAAGCAAGTTCTGTACCAGGATGTATTCGCAAGAGTCTGCAGCATCTCTCTCAATACTGCATGAGATCTTTGCATGCATGCAGCTGGGATTATGTTTGAAGGATAGGAAGCGCCCAGATTTTCCAGATTCCACTGACTAATGCTGTGGATATAAGCAGCAACAGTGGGAAGCTAAAGCCAGTAAACAGGATTGAATGTGTACAGCTAGGCCAGAGGTAGCACTGAATTGTCACATGAAGTCACAAAACAACAGATGCTGACCTCTGAAGAAAACAAGTCAATGTTTAGAAACACAGACAAGGGCATTGATTTGTCCAAATAAACCTGAGTATTCTTTTGCTGTGCCACAAGGTCTAAGTATCCAAAATCATTTTCAGACCCCAAAAATGTCGAGTTCAGGAGTGCTGGGTTCAGTTCTGAGCTCCCTAGTACAAGAGAGACATAAGCACACCAAGTAGAGTTCAACAAAGGGCCACAAAGATTATAAAGCAACTACAGCATTTCTCCTGTGAGGAAAGGCTGAGAAAGCTGGGACTGTTCAACCTGAAAATGAGAAGGCTCAGGGGAATCTTACCAATGTATATAAATACCTGAAGTGAGAATGCAAAGAAGACAGAGCCAGACTTTTTTCATTAGTGCCATCACAGGACCAGAGACATTGGGCACGGGCTGAAACACAGGATGCTACATTTGAACATCAGGAAACACTTCTTTACTGTACAGGTATCCAAGCAATGGCAGAGGTTGCCCCAGAGAGATGGTGGGATTTCACTTCTTGGAGAGCTTCAGAAGCTCTCTGGACATAATCATGGGCAACAGTCCCAGGTGGTTCTGCTTGAGCAGAGGGTTGAACCAGAAGACCTGCAGAGGTCCCTTCCAGCCACAGCCAGTGTATGATTCTGTGACAGCACTGATAAAGGAGACAGAGAGCTAGCATACTTGAATGTAAAATTAAGGCAGAAGACGTAATCTGCAAAATCTCAGCACCAGAGTTAGCAGAGGTAATCAAAACCCACAGAGCTGCATTTTAATTGTTCCAGCAAGATGAAGTATGTAAAAAAACCGCACACACATTCTCAGACCCTGCAAACCCAGCATATAAAATACTGCTTTAACTTCTGTAACATTGCTTTGGCCTTGATTTTGAGTCTTTGCCCATTTTCTTGGACTGCAGCTTTAAACCACATCCATAGCCAGATAAAACATTCTGTAAGATGGTAAAATGTGGCTGGTGATCAATAAATATCATAATTCAGTATGCAAGAACCCCTCTAACCTGTTCATCTTTCGAATTCTCCTAAATTCATATTAACACTTTAAAGACTGCATATTTAACATAGTGGACTTTTCTTTATTAAATTATCAGCTCATTTTGATAGCCTTTGTTTTTAGAGCTTTTGACTGAGCAGAGAAAGGAAATTTTCAGTCAAGGTGCATGTGTAATTAGTCAAGGCTAGCAATGAGTGTCAGTATTGTATGGACTTGCTCTGTGCTTCAGTCCTATTTGACTCACCTACCATACCCCTGTGCAGTTCAGAAGATACCTTCTTGCATTAATCTTCCATGGAATCAAGCTTCCAGACCTGTAGTCTACTATCATTCTCATCACCACCCATCAGCAGTGTGTGAATACACTTGCAAAAAAGAGTAGCTCCAGCCACTACAGACAACAGTAGCGTACATCTTAACTACTGCTGCTGTGCAGCACCATCCTGAGCCTTCGTACATTTTAGTCTGCATCTGGAACCCCTTTCAAACTGCCTGTACTAACCTTCTAGCTTATACATAAGAGGTATTAAAGCAATTATGCTACACACTAGTTAACATACTGTGTCTTTCATAAAAATAATGAAATAATGTATGGGCTTGAACAGATTAGTTTTAGAAGATAGGCAGCTAAGGTAAGGTTTAACAGAGCAAGGCTAGAATTCAGCTCCTGTGAATGCTGCGTGAGCCAAGGAAGCAGAACAGAGATTTTCTAGATCAGATTGTTTCAGATTCAACCACCTTGGCAAACAGAGCTCCAACCTGCAGATGGGCAGCAGAAAGAGAAAGTCTTCCCTTCTCTTGCCTCTTGCTCTCCAACTCTCCAGTGGAAGGAAGTGTCTGCAAAGATCAGTGAGGACAAGGACACAGTTCAAAAACATCCAAGCAGCCTCTACACAACAGATCTTTGCATATAAAGACCACACAGTACCTAGCAGAACAGAATAAGCAATACAGTATCAAAAGTCTTAACGACTCAGTGCCCTCTACTGAGTGTTGAGCCTGAGATGGGCAGCCAGAGTGGCAGCAGAAGCCGTTATAGAACCGCTTACCTGCAGAAGGCAGTGTCCTCAGTCCCACTGGAAGCAAAATAAGCCCCTTAAAAAGCCTGCTGTTTCAGTTTTCTAGAGCTTCTGTCTAGTGTGATAAATTGGATAGGGGAGCAGTTTTTAAACTAAAGCTCTCAAGAGTTTTAAGAAAGCTTACACAAAACAAACAGGAGTTGCAGAGACCAGAAGCACTGCTGGCTGGACAATCACCAGCAAAGTGAAATTTTATCAATAAAGAGAAACGTTTACTCACACTTAATTGAAACACCCTCTGTCAAAAGGAAGCAGAAGACCTTCTTAATTCATCCAAAGTCAACACATTTTGCTGTTTAACAGATCTTTAATATCAGTAATGTGGGAAGTGACACCTCAGTGCACAACAGCACAGAGACTACAGTTTTGGAGGTTCTCCCATTTCAGACACAGAAAGGAAACATCAGGAAGAACATGCAATCAAACAATGATCATCTCTAGATACATCATGATGTGGTCCAAAAAAAACATATTGGAACAATTAATCAAATTACTGCAAACATAGCTTCGCTGAGTAAGGTTAAGATATTGCATCTGTAGTGTTTCCATTGAGCTTTGCTTCAGCGCACCAGCGGAGCCTGCTTGAGTGAGATGAGGACTGAACGCATGCGGGACACATCTTTTGCCTGCTTACTAGACTTGGGATTAAAGTCACAGAGCTGAGCCACACGTTCCCACTCAGTGCCCGGAAACACTTCTTCTGCATCATTCACAAAGGCTTCTTCAGCTGCCCTAAAAGCAATGCAATGCACCTTGTGTTAATGCCCAGCATATAAGGCACTCCTTCCCTCTTACAGGATGCAGTTTCTTTCAGCATGTTTCATAAGAAATGTGACCTGACAGCTGCTTGTGGACATTATGGCTACTTAAGCTCCCATTGCCCCAATCCTGAAGATGAAAGTAGATTGCAGTAGTATGCTATGCACAAGCAGTGCAGAGGATTGCAGAGGATTGTGTAAAATGTTGGAATACAGGTGTTTGGTTTTAAGAATAGTTATTGAGTCTTTGCCTAAGGAGTCACCACACAAGCTTCCAGGAAGTAAGGTACTTCTATGAAGGCATTTTATTTATGGAGAAATGCCCAGGTCTTAACTAATTGAGCCTCTGCCACTTGATGGCTTATACTGGACATTTGCCAACTGGAAATGTACAACTGCCTGCAAGCACGTCTTAAGCAGACTGAGGATGTAAATCAGCCCCAAGGCCTACAGACCATCATAAAACTATCTGCTGATGATTTCCAATGCTGAAATGAAGCAGCATGAATCAGAAGGAATTTAAGTCACGAATCCCATGCATGTGAGTGCTATAGACTACAGCATATCTTGGCAGAGGAGATGACTTGTTTGAGGTCACCTCACAGAATAAACATATTTCCCCTGCTCTCACCCTAAGGAGACTCTAAGGAGGTTTTGTACTGGTTTAGTAATGGTTTAGTGCCATTGGCTTCCCAGCTGGATTATTTTGGCTTTTCTATGCTGCCAATAGCATTGCTTCAATGCAGGGATAACACTCCAGCATCTAGTTTACGTGAACTGTGGGGCCCTGGTAGCTGCCTGAGTGCAGAAGCAGTAAGCATCAAGAGATCAAACCAAATCCATCTACTCCAACAAGCAATACAGAGAAAGCAGTGAAAATGACTCTCCCATGAGGGTTCAGCACTATTCACAGGGATGATAAGGTTACAGACACCACTGAAGACAAGGATCACTACAACACTGCTACTTTATGTGACATGACACTTTTAAGGGGCAGTGAAGATTTTTTTACTTAACTGTTCTAGGCTGTAGCAAGGATGATTTATGTTTGTGCTTAAAGGTGAAGAGAAAAAAAGAAACGAGAGAAAGTTTAAGTCAGCTATAGAAAATGAGAATGAATTTAATGCAGATGATTAGCTGGCTGAACATAAACTAGTAGCTTAGCCTACATTCAGGAAACAGGCAGCCAGTTTTGCAGCACTAACACTGCACATTTGCATTGGACATATGAAAATAAGGGTTTTATTGAAAAAAATGTAACAAAACCAACTCCAGGAGACTTCAGAAAAGTTAAACACCACCTGTAAATCCATCATTTCACAAGTCTTGGTTTACATCCACCTATAGTTAGCTGTGAATTTCACACCAAACCTTCAATATTAATGCACTCAAAGCCATAACACGGTTCACCAGTACACCTTCTAAAGGTGTCACCTTAGAATCTGTGGCATGTCCATCTTTCAATTCAAGTCTACAAATTAAGGGAAGAAATTAAAATACGTGAACAAGCCAATGAACATTGCAATCCTTCTACCCCTCGGAAACTAGCATACTCACCGGGGCTTGAAAGTCAAGGCTCTGTTTTCACTGACCTATTGGGCTGGCAAAACATCTACACTGGTCCTAAATGTTTTCCCAGCATCTTATACTCATTTCCTAACACCACCTTCTTGTATTTTCATCTGTTCTCAAACGGCTTCTATATGCATGCACCTTTGCCACCCTGATTTATGTCAGGCAATTCCTTTCTGCCTTCCTTTTGTGAACCTTTATGTGCAAGCACTGCTTGAATATTTTTCTGACAGATAGGCAAAGCAGCACAGATTAGGTGCTCACTGCCTATGATGGAGTTAAACACTGCTTCTCTATGGAAGGACTAAATACAGCACCCAAGTGAAACTGGAGGCACTAAGCCACACCCCCAGCAAAGCATTATGCTAAGCAATGTTCACTGGCCTGGAAAGAACTGTAAACCCTTAGGTCTAAAGACTACTGAAGTCATTACCAAAATTCATACCAAACGAATTACCAATACATACCAAAGTGGCATGTATACTACATCACTTAATCTGAAAGTGCTAGGATTTCTGCAGTGTATACAAAAGAACTGCACTTAATACTGCAGACCAGTCGGTCCAAAAAGTAAATATTCAGAAGCCACCTTCAGACATTCAGCACTATTTCTGATCCTCCTTATTACTGCGTTGACTAGCAAACAGAATTAGTAGTTAAGCAACATACACATAACCAATCACGTCAGCGAAGGGTTGTTTGTAGAAAGCTTCATCTGCCACCCTAGGTAGCAAGTAGTCCAACAGGCAGGCAAGCAGGCAGGAGAAAAGAGATAAGGATGAGAAGTATGGAACACAGCTGGAGGCAGTTTTAACAAGCACATTAACCTTGCATCTTCTAGACTTACTGTAACAGGAAAGCAGTTACTACACGGAATGTATCCATTAGCCATTGGTCAGAGGGGCAACACAGAAATTCTGCTACATCCTAAAAGTTTGTACCAGCTAGCTGAGGACTTGAGCCCAGTGTTACCATTAGACTACTCCCAGAGGACGGAAACTACCATCAGGCAAGACATCTCACCAGGGTGATGAGAATGCCAAACACTTCTGCGCAACACTTGTTTAGTAAGCCCTGCTCCAGACTCCATATCCTGCACTCAAACACTGGCCATAATAAAGCTATGAGGGTATCAGGAGTTCTGGCCACCAACTAGAACAGTAGCAATCCTGTTTCCCTTTCTTGGCCCAACCAAAAGATAGTGAATTCCTCAGTAAACCGAAGTAGCAAACCCATAATTCTGTAGGCAGCATAGGCCTCCTTTCTTCCTTTAGTAAGAAGAGTAGTCTACCTAGGATTTTAGTTGATAAAGACAAACCTGATGGCCATTTTGATAAGAAAAGTGGTGTTTTAAGAAAAACAAACAAATAAAACAACAACAACAAAATTGACAAAACAGCAGTTCATCTTGAAGCCTGGAGTTCCCAAAATATAAAGCAGTCTTGATGATTACCTGGACAGAATGAAGTAGATATTTAAGAGGCATTAAGTCAGTTCTATCACATTTACCTTCATGTAGCTTGAAGTCAAAATTCCACAGGGAACCTCTAAGGAAGTGTAAGAGTTTACTATTCCAGCAACCAAGTCATCAGTTTCTGCCACAGGACCCATAATTAGACAATTCAAACCACCAGAGACACAGTCAGCCCTTAGTTTTTCATTAGTAGAATTGAGTCATGTTATTTCTGAACTGCTTCCAAAAAGAGCAGCAAAAGGTTTTAAAATATCTAATGAAATTAACATGTAGCAGAGATTAACTAGATTGCCACTTCCATATGTTCTAAAGAAAGCAAATAACAATGCTAGTCTCAGGGTAGGTAACTGCAGTCACTGAAGGCCTGTGCAGCTGGGAGCATGGCAACAAGGGGGTAGAGTAGAAAATTTTCTAGCCATGTTCAGACTTCATATCTTATGGAATCTTCAGTAATTCTCGATCATCATCTTAATGCTTCCTCTTGCTATTCTGTGATGTTTAATCTAGATCATTAAAGAAAACTTTAAATGATAGGTAGTAGGAGCGTTTAATGATCTGAAGGACTATTGCCTTAGGACATATGAGAAGTATTCTAACCTCCTTCCCCAATTATTTTCATACCCAGTACCATAACTCTTCTGATGTCTGGAGAAACTTTACCTGTTACTGGCTTTTGTTTTCTCGAGCTTTTCATCTTGCCTTGCATACCACTCGTCCAGCTCCTTTATTGCTTTCTCTTTCCATTCTGCTTCCTGCTTTCGCGAGTTTGCATCTGAAGATTTAAGAATTTATTTGTCAGTCATGTTTGTATCCAGATGTATCTTGCAAACATTTCAACTGACGGCTCAGGGTTCACTATAGTGCAGACAGTTGCTTCACCAACTTAGATAATGGGTTAGGAGATCTCCCGATTTAGGCTATGAGAACTCTCAATACTACAAACATTCAAAAGATTAGCTAAACAGAATTCCTGTGCTACGTAACTGGGACAGTCCACTTCAGTTTAGTATAGACATTTTGCAGCGTAGTTCAGATTCAGTAAGTCCGGTGGTCTGCAAACTGCTCAAACCAGAAACAGTCACCTTCCTATGCCAGTGCTGGAACAAAGCTTAGTAAAGCCTCTATGCTTAGACAAAGTGAGGGAACCTGGCACTATGAATACTTTTACACACAGCCTACAGTTCAGGACAACCTCATCTGCTGTAACTAGCCCAAAAGAGGAGCAAAAGGGTCAGCTCTATCCAGAATCACATTTTACAGATGGTTCTGTCCTAACAATTTCAAGCAAAAGCTCCTCCACCATATAAGTCTCTAAGAAACTACAAACACCAGTTTGTAGTCTGTTAGACGCTGTCCATGGGTAGGTACCACTGCATTTGACAGCTGTATTTAGTTAATAATCCATTACTTTCTTAATTCAGTTATTAGATCAAGACCCATGTGACAACAGATGGCCTCAGTAACTACGAAACGAGTAATCTTTACCCTTTGAAAAAAGTACACATGCCTGCAGTATTTATTTATTATCTTTTTAACTTACAAAAGCTGTTCATTTTCTGTCAGCTTATCTGTAAGTAAAGATTCGGAGAACCACTTTCTTGCTGACTCTTACAGCAGTGTTAAGTCCGCTTGCTAGACAACTCATCCAGACTTGCTGCTCAAACTCAGGAAGCATGTTAAGACCCCGAAGAAGAAGTGCCATGGTTCAGAATTCTACTGCTTAATCATAGAATGGCTTGAGTTGGAAGAGACCTTAAAGATTACCTAGTTCCAACTCTGCCATGGGCAGGGACACCTTCCACTAGACCAGACTGCTCAAAGCCCCATTCAGACTGGGATGGGGCATCCACAGCTTCTCTGGGCAACCTGTGCACTGGCCTCACCACCCTCACCATAAAAACCTTTTTCCTAATAGCTAATCCAAACCAACCCTTTCTGTTTAAAGCCATTACCCCTTGTAAACTACACACCCTGAGTTCCTCTCCAGCTCTTCTGTAGGTCCCCTTTAGGTACTGGGAGCCTGCTCTAAGATCTCCCCAGAGCCTTCTCTTCTCCAGGGGGAACAACCCCAACTCACTCAGCCTGAGAGAAGCTGACACTAAGTTACTCAACAAATACTGTGCTTACCAAGTTGCTCCAGGCGCTCCTTTTGCTCCTCTCTCCACTTACGAATACTTTCTGGTTCTGACTGCAGTCGATCTACTTGGGAGATGGCAGCATAGCAGTCTGTGGGACCATTACTCTCCTTAGAGGAAAGGAATAGTAAAGTCATTTGTGCATAACAAGTGAATATTTCAGATAAATGCCTGACAGCTACATAAAATTAGACTCTATGTAAACTGAGCCAATAACACATTCATCTGATGTTGTAACACATTTCCACCATTAAGAAGAAAAGCATCTTGCCACAAATTACAGCAGGATTGAAGGAAATTAATGTAGGACTGCCTCCAGAGATCAGGGATCAAACAAAAATTCAAGATAACTGGAAAGACAAGTGCCACAAATGCTTAGTGCCAGAGCACTAAGCCTGAAGAATGCAGAAGACAATGCCCAGCACCTCACTAACACAGATGTAGGCCTGGATATTCTCTGAGTCCATCTCACCTTAAGTATTTGCTGTGAAAGTAATTTTCTTTACGGTTTTGTGCACAGGAGTTTAAAACATTCTTTGCAATTTATTTTTCTACTTCAAAAGACATTTGCATACCACATTACAAAATATGGATTGCTGTATGCAGCTTTTAACACAAGTGGCATTTCAACATTTAAGCATCAAAACAGTGAGAGTACTAGCATCCTTTTCCCAATATAACAGGTCAAGGGCTTGAAATAAATAGGGCTAACATTAACACACCCAATTGACAAAGCTAATGAATATTGTGCTATTTGCTACAGAGGATACTCCAAGCTTAACAACTTTTATTGCTTCATCCTACCCCTAACAGAGCTAAGAAATATCCCTTCTGAGACTACCAGATCGATTGCAGCTAACAACAGTTTCAGCTGTGTCTTTCCCCTCTTTGGATGTGCTGTAGTCCTCAATGAAGGAATAATGCAGAGAAAAGGAGCTAGGCTGGTACAACACCACTAGGCTTTGCATTTCATCCAAAGCAAAATAAACTGGCCAGCTGCAGGGCCAACTAGTTACAGGTAGCTAAAACCAAAGTTACATCTAGCCCATTCAGTCTCTTCTTTCTCATTAAGAGGAAGCTCTATCAACCAAACAACTGGTCTCTTAGAATCCCAAACACAGAATCAAGGTATCCAAAGGGCAATCTACCTTCTGTTGTAAAAGGAAGCACAAAGGGCCTGTAAAATACAAGTATTCGCATCAACCTCACAGCAATGCTGAGGCTCTAAGAATGGTAGTAGAAAGTGAAAGCCATGTCTGCACAAAACTCAGCATTCACTTAAAACTCTAAGGAGAAGTAAATCGCCCATGTTGCTTCCTTCCCAAGCATTCATTTAATCAAGGCTAACCAGGCAACTGTAACACCAGGCAATGACAACGCCATGGACAAACTGGCATGAAATTCAGTTACAACATAGTGATTTCCTTAGCAAGCCTCATTCCCCCCTGAAGCTAATAAACTAGGTATCTCCTCCTTTTGTCATTACCATGGTTGTATAACATGGTTTCATATTGTGATCGAGCTTTTAACCATCACCTTAATTTCATGCAATTTCTTGTCACAAAGAAATGTATAATGTTTTCCGTTCCTTGCAAGACCAATCTTGGTAAGACAACCAGGATGCATGAATTATCTTTAGAGAGCAAGCAAATCTGAAAATTCTGTTTTAAACTAGATAATCAGAACACACTTTCAGCTTAGCAGCAAGTGGCAAGTCAATGTTAAGCTATAGCACAGGGACTGTCTTTCTGCTTTACAATGTACTATTTTTATGTACTGTTTTTTTATGTTTTTTGGTTTTTTATGTTTTATATTTTTTATGTTTTTTATGTACTATTAAGCCACATTTCAAAATGAACTGCTGCTTTAAGTTGCCTCCAAGTTCAGAGGAGGGGCATAATTAAGAGCACTGACAACTATGAGATGAGCTACCAGAAGAGAAGTTCCTTCTCAGATATGAGACAAAATTAAAGACAAGAAATAGGAAGTATTAATCTATATTAAGGTAAAGTTCTCAGAGTAGAATAGCACATTCTAAGTACAGAATACTTCTATCTTACCTGATAGACATCCCCGTTAACCACTCCATCAACAGCATCTGTAAAGAGGTGACTTGTTTAGTCATTTGAGAAAAGATATAACAGTCAGATTTATTGATTTCTGTAACTTGTATGGAAAGCTTTACTAGAGTATGTAATGTGGGTGTTGTGAAAATGAGTGTTACTTAATACCCTGCAGGGACACTTCCTTCTCCTTGTGATTTGTGGACAGGCCATGAAAAACCAAGTGAGCCATCATTCTGCAGAACCAGAAATGCAAGGTCATTTCTTCATCATGAGATCCTGCTTCTAACAACATAAACAGCAGAGCTGATACCGCTGAGAAGCTGCTACAGATTGCGTTCTACAGCTACTCCCACTTTGTCCTCCCTCTCTTAGAAGCTGACTACTATACAACTGTTCTGAAGTTAAGAAGGATGACTGCCACTTTCTTAGTGTCTACCTGGAAGATTAACAATCCTACAGCTAACACTTAGTAATTCTTATCCTAGTTTGGTTACCTCCTAATCAGCTCAAAAGATATAGCTAACATTCCTAGCAAAGTCACCTTTCTGCTACCATCTGTGATTACATGCTTGATAGCTTCCTACTTCAGTTGCAGCATTATTATCTCTAAAGTGACAGTGGCCAAAGAGCCTCAGGAATAGGATCAGCTACAAATCTTTGCCATAGAATCCTAAAATTTCACCTTTTTAAAACAGCCATAGGGAAAACATGCCAATTGTGAGGCAAACTTTTAAATTTTTGAAACTATTTAAATCTCTGGCCAATGCAAAATTTCAAGAACTGCTAAATCTCAGCAGGGCATCTCTCTGGAGCAGTGCCACATAACATCTGTCTGCGTGATATACCAAGCAGTCATGTTACTACCTTTCTCTCACTCTTAATGCCACCATGGATAAATTTATCACACACAAGTGCTTCCATCACATCAATACACCCCTCAGTGAGAGAAGTGACTGTACCAAGCAGTAAGCAGAAAAATCAAGTTATTTTGCACCACCTTCTTAGAAAAAGATAGCTGATTGACCTAAAGGTAAGAGCATTATGCCTCTGTATCCTCTGTTTCGTTGTGGCTAGATATGCACCAGTTTCATACTACTAGTGAAAGGCACACAGGAAGTTCTTCATACTGCTTTATCAGGGAACTAGGCAAGTGTTTTAAGTCTTTATCCCTGAGCCCTGAAGAGCAATCATTAACTGTATTAGACGGAGGACTGTAAATTCATCAGTTCAAGAATGGCAGTGAAGTTGGACCATACTAGTGCCCAAGAACATAGTCACTAACTTTAGTAGGGGAAGACTCAAGTTAATGAAAAATAGCTTTTCAGTTATGAGAACCTGTTATTTTATAACTAGACTCCTATAACTGAGAGATGGTTGCTACTTTGATTGCTACTCCTCTGCAAGGTACAAGAGGTCTTCAAGAAGACTAAAGGTTGGCCCAGAGGGCTCATAGATCTTGAGGATGCTTCTAAGCACTGTGATAATATGCTTAAAGTTTTCTTGTCACACCAAGAAACATTAATCATGGTCTTCACTACTCAGGCTGGTAGGTCTGCTCCAGTAAAAGGAACAACATCATTGTTTAAGGCTGTGGCTCAGATGAAAGAGATAGGTTTGTCTCAGGGCCATTTTTCCTCGGCACAGAACTGAAGTGTTTCCAGAGGGCAACCAGGTCAGACGCATTAGCAGTATCAGAACAGACTTCCCATCTGTTCTGAGCTCCCTAGAACTTGAGATTAAGCTGCAGTCAGCATGCTGACTGAGCATATCACAAGCAGAAGAGGAAACAGAACTGTACCAGCATGCTGTCATATGCCAATACAAGTGCACTAACTGGAACAAGACGAATAGTCAAACATTTCTTCATTTCAGATCTCCAGGCTCAGTGCTTATGTAATTAAGTATGAAGTCTAGAAAAACTATCTGTTTGCCAGTCTTCATACCAGTAATCAATGCTAGTTGTGTATCAGATTTTTTGTTCACAGAAACATGCCATTTCATAACCAGCCTCCCACAGAAAAAGCCTAAATACTGGTACTGCCATCATAACATTTTCACTGACCATGAGCAATGAGACCCCTGTTCTGGCTTCAGAGTCCATCCAATTTTATCACAATGCTGCATCTCCTGAAATTAACATCCACATATTTAGAACTATCTCGGTTTGTAATAATCTGTATTCCTTGCTGTTTGCTTTTGAATTTAAGATAAACTCTTATTTCTAAGGACACTGCTGCAGTGAACGTGCCCAGAAATCTACAGTTCTGCAACACATGCTGACAATATGGTAATAATGAACTTTCATACAGCAACACAGATAATTTTTAGAGTCTGGAAGAGCTCAGAGAGGATAAGTCATATCAGCTGCCTTGCATTCACAGGAGCTATAACACCCCAGCTTGCCAGGAACAGAAAGCTAGCATCAGTGTCCTCCACATTTACTGTACCTTACGAAAGAAAAGGCTGGATAGTATGAAGATAAATACAAAAACCATTTTGTCACTTCCTAGTCTTAGAAGTCCTGTGGCCTCAGAGATTTATCACAATGATGATCAACTACTCTGAAGGCTACTGCTTGCACTAATACCACTCAGTACCACTTGGCCTAAAAGGATGTTTGCTTAGCCTTGCTCACCAGCCTCTCTAAAGTCTTATTCTCAATGCAAAAGAGGACTGTTATCAGAAAAGTCAGAAGCAGAGCTTTGCAGTACATTGAAACACTCTTCTTACGTTCTTTTAAAATAAAGGTATTTTTTATGAGTTATCTTCAGCATCTATTTGAAATAATAAGTACTCTATTTCTTCACTGCTATTTTCAGTGAGCTAGCAGCTCTTCTTAAAGCAACAGAAGAACAAAGTTTAATATATTCTGACATAAGGTTAAGTAACTTCACCACTCAAGGCCTAGTTTCCCATCCTTTTTCTTTTAGGCACAGTCATGCTTCCCTTTTACCAACCTCTCACCCATAAGATGATAAGAAAGAAGAATCTTTTACAAAGCTTTTGTTTACATAGTTATGCAAGAACCTGGGGAAGAAATTTTTTTTCTAGCCATAATTCATTCTTGCGTCTGTGTGCAAAATAAAGGCAAGCAACTCAGAAGAGTGTTTCTTTCCTGTGTTTTAGTTCTAACTTCTGCCATATCGAAACCCATTATTTCCCTCATTTTCAATATAATGAATAGGCTAGAACTAAACCACACCTGCAATAATGCTGTGCCGTAACAGTTTCCATAATTTTCCAATGTAACAGCTTCTATAATTTCCACCTTCTATAAATTTCCAATAGTATTCTCTTGAAAACAAAAATAATAGATTTTTCTGTCCCAACTTCAAAATAATGCATCATCACTAACAAGCTAAACAGATACCATCCCTTTTTTATACCTCAGTGCTGCCTTATGGTACTCTGAAGCCTTAGATGCTGATTACATAGCAAAACCCAGATCAATGGCTGTTCAAATGCCAAATGAAAAAATCAACAGTCACAGACAAGAACTCTTTCTGTCCATGGGGCTAACTACAGAGACAGGAGGAATCAAATCTTTCCTAAATAATTTTCAAGCAAATTGATATTCAGTTCCTGAAAGGCTATTAAAAGAAATCTCTAGACAAACCACCAGACACAATTAATTTTCTTAATTGCTAAAGGCTTACGAATGATTTTGGAAGATAGAGAAACATCATTCAGTCAAGTTCATTTAAAACTTACAGAGCTTGAAAATATGAAGGCGACGTTTGAGACTAGTCAGCCTACATAAAACTTGTATGTATTTGCATGACTGTTAACATATATAACTGTCTTTGAATGAAAATCCCCATAAGGAGCTACTCAATAAACTGCCATGAGGAGTATGTATTGACATACAATACCTAGAAAGGACCCACTTCCACTTGAACTCTCTGTCGCCTGCTCAGGGAACATAGTGAGTGAACTGACACAACCTCACAACACTCTTGTTAGAATTTGACTGCAAATACATGTAGACATTGATTTATCACTGGAAATCTCGTAAGACATCACATTACAAATAACAAGGCAACAGCACTGTACTACTTGATTTATACAGTACTCCCGGCTTTCTGAAGCAGGGATTATGCCTCATCTTCCAAGGGAAATAAGATTAGGTTTTCACATGCCCAAGCAGCTTGAATGGATAGCTATTTACATAATGAATGGCCTGCTGGATCAGGCCAGTATTTCAACACTGACATGGCAACATGAAGTGTTGCTGTGTGAGACACATGAGCTTGGCAGCATTCTGCCATTCCCCCCATACTCACCCAGTATCCACCATTACAACAACTAAGAGAATCCCCCTATATTGATATTAACATTCATGAAGTTCACTTCTGTCCACGTATTTGTCTAATCATTTATCAAGAGACTGGAATTTAAAAACTGTTTGCTGATGAGACACAATGATTCTTAAAAACGTATTTCAAGAGGCTGATGACTGCTTGTCACTACATCTGAAGTTAAGATCCTCCAACTTCAGTTGAGAGCTGCCCAAGTTATTACTTTTGGCCCAGTATTTAGAAATAACTGATCCAACAGACCTGCACATAAGGAGTTCAAAAAAGGTTAGTTAAAAAAAGTAAATCCACAAATCCCTAGTCACGATGCCTAAGGATTTACATAAGAACTTGCATTGTTTCAAGAAGAAATTGGCATTCACCTATTCAATTACGGAATAGTTTAATAAACTAATCTGCCAGAGACTACAACTGTCTTGATATTTATTAAGGTACTGATCAGATGATATGTCTAACACAAATGGCAACAGAAGTCATTAGATCATTTGTCACCACAACTGAACCAGCACATTTCACATGGCTGCAGTCTGTGCTTTCCGTGCTTTTTAACATGAGGGAGAGAGTACAGGTTCTGACAGTCAACAGAGATCAATGTTCTGTTAAAAAACAGGAGTACCAAAAGTCCACAAGCATCATCACCCATGTCTATTTAACAGGCAGAGCAAAAATGCAATCCCAGGGAATAGAAGAAAGCAAGATGGCGTAAAGCTCATGCCTAGACTTCCCAGATCCTTAGATCATATTATCATATTTATTATTTTATGATCTTCCTTCTAGAGAAAGTTCTCCAGTAACTTTTGCATTCCCTGACAAGACAACTTACACGACTTGAGGAAAAAACTCTTGAAAGGCAGTTTAGGAACTACTTTTAGATACCAAACCAATCCGTAAGTGTTTAACAAATTGACTTTTTGACAAGGAAACACTCTGCAATAGTCATCACTGCATGCATGTAGAGAACATAATCCTTTAGTTGTCTTACTGCCTTGTGAGAAAGGCCAATGGTAGAATTTTTTTCAACAAAATTAGTTTTCAAACAGCTACTTTAATGTTCCAGAGTCTGTTTGAAACATAAAGCCCATGTAAGGCATAATGTTTGACAAAGGCAAAGTAAAAAGGGAAGTCTCCACTCTGTCTGCACTATACATAGAATACGGAAGTCAAATTATGTATGGTATCAAAACAGGATGGTGTTCTGATAACAATTATCCTCATGTTCTTGTGCTGGAGCAAGTTGGTCCCCAGTAAACACCTTTCTTTTCAGGAGTACGTAATCCATATGCTTTGGACCTTATGAGTGAGCTGATGTAAAGGGTAGTGCTACCACTAAATAAGCACCAGAAGGTCTCCATTAACCCGGTTTATCTAGATGAGCTTTATTCCCAGAGATAGGATGAACGTGCCCCCTCATACCTAAGACACATCAGTAATTTCTGATATCAGGTTGCAAAATGAAGTCTTAATTCTAAAGATGATCCGACAGGGAACTGGGGAGAAAAGTTTTTCAACTTAGTCTGAAGAAGACTGGCATCCTACTGCAGTGACAAAGGGATGTCACATGAGAGCAAATATGTTCCTGTGGCCCTGGAGACAAGCAGAAGCAAAGCCTTTTGAGAGTGTTGCAACATCAACTCCTTTCCACTCAGACTTCAGTTAAAACCTTTCATAATGAGAAGTATTTATTCTGGGCTGCTTTAACTACCATTAGACTACCTGGAAACACACTAACCTGCAGTTCCCAATACACAGTTCCCACCCTCCTCCAAACGCGGGATCTGCAGTGTCGGGTTTGCAACGTTCAGTACAAAGGTTAAGAAGGAACAAAGGCTAAAGGTTTAGTAAAATTAAACATTAGCTTAATTGCTCTCATGCTTTAAGACTAAGATCACTCCTACTGAAGACAGAAACTGAAGTGGCGGATTTATCCTACTTTGAGAAGCCCTTCCTTCAGGCAGGTTCCAGGATTAGACGAGATCAGCACCGTTCGCATTAGGATATGGGCACGCCTTAGGCATCTTCAGGGGATACAAACTACAGCAGGGAGGTAGCTCTTCTTGTGGCACAGCGCACCCAGGGCGGCTCCGACGCACCCCCGGGACCACCCGCGGGCAGCGGAGCTCCGCTCGGGACAAAGAGCCGAGGCGAGGGTCCCGCCGGCACCGCCCCCGCCCAGCCGGGGCGCCCCCGAGGAACAAGGGGAGCCGGGACCCCTCGCCCCCAGTCCCACCCGCCGCCCCCGCAGGGCGTACCCGCGCCGAGGCCCTCGGGACCCTGCAGCGCCTCGGGCACCTCGCCGTTCTCCAGGATGCCGTAGCCCTCGTCGTTCTCGATGCCCGCGATCTCGTTCTCCTGCTGCGCCAGGAAGGCGGCGGCGGGATCCTCCTCGCCGCCGTCGGGCGCCCCGTTGCCGGCCGGTTGCTGCTGCGGCTGCTGGGCACCGAAGAGCTCCATGTCGGCCATAGGAAAAACGGGCGGGCGGCTGCGGCTCCGCAGCGCGCCTACGCCGGGCAGCAGCACGGAAGGGGCAGGGGCGCC
>VZTX01017217.1:78911-97016 GCA_013400915.1 Pardalotus punctatus
GTCGGCAACTTGGAGACAGATTCGAACCCGCACACTACGTCAGTAAAAACATCGGTTCTGTCAAACATTTTTCTCTCGTTATTTTGGGTGTCTTCTCTCTGACGCTGGGAAGTTTAAATCACAGAATCACAGAAGCGGTCAGGTTGGAAGGGACCACAGTGGGTCATCTGGTCCAGACTCCCTGCTCAAGTAGGGTTATCCCAGAGCACATGGCACAGGATTGTGTCTAGATGGTTTTTTAATATCTCCAGTGAGGGAGACTCCACAACTTCTCTGGGCAACCTGTTCCAGTGCTCAGTCACCCACATAGTAAGCTCTCCCTCACATTCAGGTGGAATGTACTGTGCCTCAGTTTTTGCCAGTTGTCTCATGTCCTAGTGGTTAGCACCACCAAAAAGAGCCTGGTTCCATCCTCGACACACCTACCTTTAGACATTTATACACATTAATGAGGTCAAACTGGTGTAAATTCAGGAACCATGTGTTCCATTGACTATGCGTTGACAAAAATGTTCATTGGAAGGGCAGTGATCTCTGATAGTTTTTTGGACAGTTACTTTAATCAGTTTCTGCATCTGTCTTATCACACAGACAGAATCATACAATCATAGAATGTTAAGGGGTTGGAATGGAACAAAAGATTATCTAGTCCCAACCCCTGATGGCACAGGCAGAGACACCTTCCACTCGACCAGCTTGCTCCAGGCCTTATCTAACCGGGCCAGGAGCATTGCCATTGTTGGGACATCCACNAAACTGGTGTAAATTCAGGAACCATGTGTTCCATTGACTATGCGTTGACAAAAATGTTCATTGGAAGGGCAGTGATCTCTGATAGTTTTTTGGACAGTTACTTTAATCAGTTTCTGCATCTGTCTTATCACACAGACAGAATCATACAATCATAGAATGTTAAGGGGTTGGAATGGAACAAAAGATTATCTAGTCCCAACCCCTGATGGCACAGGCAGAGACACCTTCCACTCGACCAGCTTGCTCCAGGCCTTATCTAACCGGGCCAGGAGCATTGCCATTGTTGGGACATCCACAACCTCCCTGGGCAACCTGTTACAGTGTCTCCCCACCATCAGAGTAAAGAATTTCTTCCCAATGTCTGACCTAAATTTCCCCTCTTTCAGTTTGTACCTATAACTCCTTGTCCTATCACTACTGTTCCTGACACTGACTCCCTCTTCAGTTTCCCTGTAGGCCCCCTTTAGATACTGGAAGGTTGCATGAGGTCTCCACAGAACCTTCTCCAGGCTGAACAGCCCCTAGTTCCTCAN
The DNA here is from genome assembly GCA_013400915.1 of Pardalotus punctatus. NCBI lineage: Eukaryota > Metazoa > Chordata > Aves > Passeriformes > Pardalotidae > Pardalotus > Pardalotus punctatus. Next base: position 80,198 of record VZTX01017217.1, read on the forward strand.
CAGGCCTTATCTAACCGGGCCAGGAGCATTGCCATTGTTGGGACATCCACAACCTCCCTGGGCAACCTGTTACAGTGTCTCCCCACCATCAGAGTAAAGAATTTCTTCCCAATGTCTGACCTAAATTTCCCCTCTTTCAGTTTGTACCTATAACTCCTTGTCCTATCACTACTGTTCCTGACACTGACTCCCTCTTCAGTTTCCCTGTAGGCCCCCTTTAGATACTGGAAGGTTGCATGAGGTCTCCACAGAACCTTCTCCAGGCTGAACAGCCCCTAGTTCCTCAGTCTGTCCTCATACGGGAGGTGCTCCAGTCTTCATACCAATGTCATGGCCTCTGGACTTGCTCCAAGAGTTCCATGTCCTCCTTATGCTGAGGGAACCAGAACTGTTTGCAGTACTCCACAGGATCTTATGTGGGCAGAGACGGGGACAATCACCTCCTTCAACCTGCTGGCCACACATAGTTTATTGGCACAGCAGGTGGGGAGGGGAAAATATTGCTGTAAGAAAGGAGAAAATGCTGGCAGCCCTCCAGCTGGTGCAGTTGCTGCAAGAGGTACTTGTTTAATTCCACTTATATGTTGCCTATAAATCTGTGTGTATGTTTCATGATATATTAGAGGTAATGCCACTGAGGCTTATGTTATAGTCCCAAAAAATAGTTCATATATGAGGCCAAGTTCAAAGAAAAATACAACTCTGAAAGGCAGTTGTTCCCCATGTGAATTTAATGGTGTGAGATAAACCACATGCTGAGTTACAGTTTTTCTCCTCTGTCAATATCATTTGCTAGGGAAAAAAGCACAGGTAAACTTCTGCAGTATGACAGTATGACACCTCATTTAGTCAATTAAAATATGTCCCTAGTTTCCTCTATGAAAACTCAGAATGTGGTATGGCAGGAGGCTAGACTAGACTTTCCTGAATTTTGTCTCTTGTAGAAATATGGCAAGGTTATTTATTTAAAATAATCTCCAGCTGCCACAGGAAAGCTAAAGAATTAAAAATAACAGCAGTAAACAGGCCCATAATTCACAAGAGGAGACCATAAAAATGAAACACCATCATGAAGCATATGCCATGATCTCACAGAAAATTGCTGATTTTGTTCCACAAGTTCTTCTAAAAACACACACTCCCATGTGCATTTTCATCACTCTTCTTTCCGTATATATAAGCAAAAGTAATATTGCACTTCTTCCCTTTAACTGTGAAAAGCAAATTTTGGATGACAGTCTAGTTACTTCCTCTTTTGCTTTTCCACTCCCTCTTAGCCCTCTGGGGGATTTCTGATGACTTAATGGCACAAATACAAGTAGGACATTGCGATTTAAAATGAAAAGCAAATCCAGTTACTTGCTTGTCTTAAAACAGCAGAATGGGGATTAAGGCATATGAAATGGCCAAGAAAATTATTTTCTGTCTTCCATTAGAACGAGTGACTGAATGTTATTTGTTTTAGATGTAAAGGAAAATACAGTGAGCCATTAGATCTGTTTTCATGATGAATTCAAAAATTTGTACGTTATCTGTAATTCAGATGCAACATGAAGTGTCCTTGCACTGACAAAGCTATTAGTACTTTCCTGCTTTCTTACCCTGTGAAAAAAAAGTCAAGATACTCCTTTTCTAGAGGCAGGTGTTACTCCTTAGAGATTAGTACAAAACGTAAGAGTAGCATACCCTTTGTTATTCATCCATAGTGGTTTGTTGATATGTCACACTGAGGAGAAGAGATTATTACAGAAATATTAGATGAATAAACCTTCATGGAAATATGAAAAGGCAATCAGGCTACAAAAGAGTCTCAGAATTGTTCCGTTCCTCTCCAATCATTGAAAGATGATCACATTTAATTCCAGTGTCTATATGTACTGAGATGTGCTTTAGGAGTAGTTTAAAAATATGTTTTCAAGCATTTATGAAAATATGGGTTTGCAATTCTGCACTTCCAACATTAAGAAAATCGTTGTAACAGGGTAGTGAGATTTCTCTGGCTCTTTCAGAATTTTTTTTATTTAAGAAATTAAATAATTAGTAGAACAGATGTTTCTTGAACAAAAAATTTAAATGCAAGTTCTTACAACACTCCGTAAGTATGCAAATGAGAAAGGCATTGTGCAGCTGACATCTGGACATGCATCACTTCCCAGGAAATCTCTCTAACTAGAACCTCATTGCACAAGATCCACAGTTAACAGAAAGTAGAAGGTGAGAGCACATAATGACTAGGACTCGGTCCAGTTCCATTGAAATCAATTAAGAGGTTCCCTCAAAGTGCTGATGGCTAGGGACTTCCAAGCTATAGACAGAAGTTAGGAAAAAACCCTAGATTTTCACTTACAATAACCTAGTACTTTATAATTAGACTCCTATATCAGAAAGATGGTTCCTTCTTGGGGTCAGATTGCCACTCCTTCACAAGGTACAAGAGCCAAAAAGAACCAGTTTGAGAAGCACGTAAAGATAACAGCATCTACCTGCTCCACAGCTGCCCTGCACATCACTTCACATCAATCTGAAAGCTCGCTCAAAGCAGATTTGTAAAGGTCACTGCACATACACTGACTTGGACACTTACAGCTACAATTAACAGTTCTACTAAATGGGTTTATGAAGATACATGCCCACAAAGAAAACATTCATACACATCACTGCCGTGCAGCTCAAGCCCATCTGCACTGAAGACTCATGCTGCAGCTGTTCACCTTGTTTTGATGGGGCTGGATTTAAAGTTTAGCCAGGGTCTATAACTCATATTGACACTAGCATCTTACATAAGCCATCTGCCTGCTCTGCCTGCCTTGGAAGAGCAAAGAGCAATTCACCTGTTCAGACAGTCAAACCGGAGACATGTTTATTGCTACAATACCCAAGAGAAGCCAGCCTTTAAATATATGTAGTTTTCAGCCCCAGAAGGAAGGCAGTTTTTTCATGAGAGAGGTTCCTTGGGTACATCAGTCACCAGCTAGGTGAAAGGGCTTGAAGTGGCCCACCCTTGCTTCACATGCATAATGACAAACATGTTTTCTGCTACAAGACCTTCAGTACTACAGCAAGACACACTGCCTTCAGTTTAATCAAGCTGATTTGCTGCCATGAGAATTTAATTACATGGAGTAATGAAGAGACACTGCTGGTAGTTTCGGCATTGTTAAACACAAACATTCCAAGATAAGAGGTGCAGCTGCTTTCCAAAGAACACCCAGTAGTCAGTAAAATAAGAAAAATACCTAGAACTAATAAAAGTGGTGCTTTTTTCTTGCTCCTACAGCTGTATCTCTAATCATCACAGCTGTGCATGATATTCAAGCAGAATCTGAGTAAGCAGAGAACAGATATTGCTCCCTACATAAGGGAAGCAGAGAGCTACACAAAGATGAACAGAGTGGAGGGATAAACAGTCAGAGCAGAACAGTAGGAAGTAATTTGACAAGAATAGTATAAAGAGGCAGGTTTGCAAATACAGGGTCAAGATAATTGAAGTTATATTAATTATATAGTAAGCAATACATGAAGGTAAAGTCTTGGGAATCTGTGTAATGGATAGAGTGGGCCTCTCTTTAATGCAAAAGATACTTCAGTCCTTTAATAATCTTTGTTTTCTTGCTCTGGACTCACTCAAGTATGTCCATGGCTTTCTTGTTCTGTGGCCCCAAAACTGGATTCAGCATTCCAGATGTGCTGAATGCAGAGAAAAGATCACTTTCCTTCACATGCTGGCAGTGATCTTCCTAGTGCAGCCCAGGATGCTGTTGGTCTTTTTCATCATGACAGCACATTGCTGGTAGATGATAAGCTTCTTGTTCCCAAAGACCCCAAGGCATTTCCTTGCCAAGCTATTTTCCAGCTGCTCAGCCCCCAGAAGGTACTGATGGCTGGAACAATGTAAGGCTTTGACTTTCCCATTATTGAGCTTTATGAGATTCCTCCCTGCCCAGTTCTCCAGCCAATCAAGGTTCCTCTGAGTGACAACACAACCCTCTAATGTAACAGTCACTCCTCCTGGTTTTGTATAATATGTGAGCTTGCTGTAGCAGCACTCTGCTCGACCATCCAGGTCATTAATGAAGAACCTCAGCATTACTGGCCCCACTAGCTTTCCGTGAAGTATAATGCTAGTGAACTTGCTTCCAACTTGATTTTGTGCCACATATCACAACCTCTGGACCTGATTTTTCAGACAATTGTCAATTCACCTCACTACCCATCTATTTATCCCATACTTTGTCAGCTTGTCTTGTTAGAACGTTGTGAAAGAAAGCATTAAAACCCAATTGCAGCCAAGGTAAACAATGTCTCACTGCTCTCTATTCATGCAGCAGGCAAGGCAACTCACTGTGGAAGGTTATCAAGTTGGTTAAGCATAACTTCCCCTTCATAAGTGCATGGTGACTACTTCTGATGATTTTTTATCCTTTCTGAAATTGTAAATGGTATCCAGGATTAGTTGCTCCATCATCTTCCCAGAGGCTCACCTGAAGCTGGTCGGTCTGTTGCTCTGCTGATTTCTTTTTTGACTTTCAAGATAGGTGGAAGATAGGTGTGATGCTTGCTCCCTTCCAGCCTTGAGAAACAGTCCCGTTTGCCATGGCCTTTCAAAGATTATCAAGGGTAGACTCCCAAAGCCATCAGTCAGCTTTCTCATTGGTCAAGTATGTAAGGCCTGTGTATGTGCTTCTTAAACTGGTCCTTTTCCACACAAAGTAAGTCTTCTTTGCTCCAGTCAATTTCTCTGGTCCAGACTACTTCTCTGGTTGCAGAGCCCTGGGATTCTTGAAGGTTAGGATTACTTTACTTCAACAGACCTCTGATTTAGGTGCATAAAATCCAGTGTAGAGATGGGTGTCTTTCTAATAGTTGAAACATTAGTATATGGCTCCCCATGGATCATCACTTCCTCAGAAACACAAGAAAAACTAGAACGAGGTTTTTTATGCATTACCATTTGTTTTCTTAAGAGTATCTGCTTTGCTAAAAGGAATCAGAGGAAATGCACAGAAAAAAAAGCTCTTACAGTAAGTTGCTTTTCCATAAAGATTGTGAAGACAACATTTTTGTGGTGTTATGACAGGTGTATGAAATAACAAAGGAAAATGTGATTGAAGGGTCCCTTTTAATTCTTGGTACAAAACTCATTAATTATCAGGAAGCAGAAGCGCTATGTAGGTACAGAAGAGAAAATTACCTATTTGCAGGTGTTTCTAGAACACATTTGCAAGCCAGGTCATTGATTCTCCTTTTCAGGATATAGGAAGAAAAAAGATGTTACCATGTAGACCTGCTGAAGCCTGCAAGAAGCCTCAAATTCTTGGTTTATTAAATTTGTTTTAGCTACTCTTGTCTGGCATCCAAGCCAACAAGGAAGATGATTGATATCATTGTGAGACCACTCAATGATCTTTGAAATGTCAGTTGGGAGAGTATCTTAAGCCTGAAGAAGGGAAATTGCCATTCATATCTTCAAGAACAAGTTCACAGAAAAATGTTTTGAATTCCTCAGTAGTGAAAGATCAAAGAGAATCTCTGATTCCACAAAGTAGTGACATGTATGTTTGACTTCACAGTTTCTTGTTGTTGTAGAACGTGCAACATGTCAAGTTCTTACATTGAAAGGAAGACTTGTCAGCCTGCCTGACAGATCTGACCTGAGAGAAGAATTAGTTTTTCAGAGATCATAACTTCCTAGCATGTCTGACCAAACTGATTGCAACTGTGTAGGTAATAGGTATCTTTCTGTTCTATAACCTCACCCTCATCTTCTCAGATGTAAATGAAGGGACCTATTTAATTTACAGCAGAAATTGTGAATTTCCCTAACACCATCAGAAGTATTCTGTGAAAAAATTTTCTTCAGTAGTATATTTGAAAATGTATTCAGTAAATTAGTTTCCATAAGGTTTTCTGGACAATCTCTATTATATCTTTTTTCTACAGTTTGGATTCCCAAGGCTACTTCACAACACATTGTCTTAGTCTTTCAGTATCACTTCTGAATGTGGAACTTCTGCAAGTGCTAAGGTAGATTATTTGCTAATATTTCAATTAGTTTTATTACCACTTCTTTCACGCATTAAAGTCCTGTTGGCTTCCGTAGAAACAATAAAGCAGTGGCCTTTTCTGGATTTGATTTGCAGACACAAAAGTATTCCATGAGGTGCAGAATGAGTATTTCACCTTCCCCAAAGCCAACACAGGTTACCAAAAATTGAGAAGAACCTGACTGCATAGAAACAACTCATGCAAGGAAGCATAAATAAAAGCAATCCTTTAATTCTATTTCTGCTGTAAACTGCTTTTCAAAGTGCAATTATTTTTTTTTTAATGGTTTAATTGAACCTGAAATAAATGACAGCCACTTGAAATACAGGGATTGTTGAAGCACATACTGAGCAGAAATCACATCTTACTGCAGACTGTTGCAAGGTAAGGAAGTCAAGTTAAGAAGGCTCTGGTAGAAGGGAAAAGCCATTCTTTATTGACAGGAATCTTCTTTTTACCTTTTTAATTGATTTCCTTTTTAGGAGAACTTTGAAAGGCAGTTTGACTATATGGAGAACTGGATAGTCAAGGGCTTTTGAAGGATCTACAACAGGTTTACGATTGAATTCAATTCAGAAGGTGAGATATTGCACCAGTTTCCCTGGCACTTCCCTAAGTGTCAAAGTAATCTACCTTCTGAATGCATAAGGAAGCACCCATTCAGCTGCCTTGTCACACTATAAATTAACTTGACTTTTTCTTCCTTGGTAATCAAGGCGGTAGCATCCATGTGAATGCTTATTTTTCCAGTCAGAGTTCAGTTTTCTTTCTAATACTTGCAAGTGTTAGAGACCTATATCCTTGCAACAGCACACCTAGACTCTAATCCGTTGGAGGAAAGCAACCATATCCAGATTCAGGATGTGCCTCTTTCAGTGGGAACTTGTGACTAACATGTACAAACCAAATGGGAATGGGTTTGGCTATGACTTCAGCCCACAGATTGTAGTGATGAGCAGGTCAATGATGAGCGATGTCAGCTAGGCAGGCCAGGAAGCTGAGATGTAGACTGGCACTCCTACAGCACCACTGAGGCAGGACTGACAGCCTCAAGCTAAGCTGACAAACATTCTGTTTATTCTCACTGTTTTGTGTGTCACGGGTTTCCGCATCACACACTTTTCAACTGTTCCTCTGACAACAGATGTATTATTTCTGTCCTATGGCTCTCCCTTGTGCCTTTTACAATAGTGTAGAGGCTTCTGAAAGTAATAATTTACATTTACACAGCTCTCAGAAAAGTGAGAGTATTATTCCTCTCTGCCCTCAATTTACAGAGTGTACTCTCCCCCCTCCTCTGCCCCTACAGAGTAGAACTGAACTATAACCAGATTAGAGTGGACGGTGTCTATTTATTCCAAATGCCAAATCAGAGAAGCCAACGACCAGGTATTTTATATAAATATTATATTAGTGTTAGTTATATTAGTGTTAGTGTTAGTTCAGCATATTTCTCCTATTGATTTGTAGCTGCAAAAATTCAACAAATTTGTAAACTTAACAAATAATACCTTGAATAAGCCAGCTATAAGAATTCCGTTTGGCAATTAGATGTGAAAGGCTTATTTTAGTGATTAGCCCAGTATCAGCCAGCAACTTGGGGGCAAAACAGTGAATCAGAACTGGCTGACTTAGGAACCAGATTTCTCTTCCCTAAAGCTTTGGTCACTGTCTCCCTGCTGTCTTCTAAAACACAAGATATACAAACTCGGACAGTCACCTCCACTATATTCGGTACAGTCTGGGGCAAGATTGCTCTTGAGGGGGTTATTTTACTCACTATTCAGTAAGTATGTTAGAAGAGGCAAAAATGATGACTGGAAAATCTTAAACTAGCAGGCCTTATCATTTGAAGGTTTTATAGCCCTAAATATGTGCTTCGTGTCATAGCCCTAATCATATCCATTGTCAAGTCAGAAAGCAGCACATCCCAGTGATACACACAGTGTGGGAACATAGAGATCTCTGTTCCTTCAGCTGAGGAAATAACTGAAAGAGAGAAGACAGTTGTGCAGAAAGAGGGAGAAAATATACTGATGGTAGGCCTCTAGCTAAATTCTAAATCTTTACAAATTTCAAATATGTTCTGATGGTTCATAGCCCTTCAGTTGTGATTTTTTTAGGAAGAAAAGATTATATTTAACATCATCTACCTTTTTCTCATGCAGACCCCTTACTTCTAGCCCCATTTGTCTCATTTTACTCACAGCATTAGGGAAAGGCTCTTTGAGTTTCATGACTCAGTCCCCTCAGCTGCTATTTCCAAGAAGCATTTCTCATGAAACCAGTACCCTTCAAGTTCCCCTTTCCCCACCTTTCAGTCCAGCTTCTCATGCTCCTCAGCTTTTGGGCTTCACACCATTCTCAGCAATCCATTAGCCCAGTATCAGCCAGGGCCACTGTGTTCTGTCACTATTCCCTAGTTTCTCCTTGTATCTTTTCCCTTCTGAATCCCTACCTGGTTCTGTAAGCCTTAAATCACTGGTTGTCAGTAATGGTTGTCAGTAATAGTTGTCTCATTCACATTATCACAGCCACCCCTCCCAAATATGGTATGCCATCTCAGTCTCTCACTTGTTCTTGTGGAAGTCATTTAAACAGTTACTTAAACACCACAAGATCCGGTGAAAGGACAAGTTGATCCATTACTGTAATTTATTGAACTGTGAGCACATCTGGACTCATTCACAATACACAGGCTGCTCTCAAAGCTGCATAAGAAAGTTGGTCAGAGCAAAAGGGAAACATGCTGGTCATTTCAGCTTGTCAGAACTTGCGTGGAAACTAAAATTCAGATACTGGACTAAAATAAGAAAATCTGCAGAAATCAAATTCTTGCTGTCACCACAAGGTGATGTACTGCCTGTCCCTGTTGTCTGGATGGCCCAATAAAAATTATACTGCCATTGCTAGTAAGAAACCTAATGCTAGCATTGCAAGGCCACAAGAACTGTTAGGCTGTTAGGTTTGTTACTAACTTGAGTGAATTTACTCTGTGCAAACTGAAGTTGGGTACCAGGTGTCTTCTGTTAAGATGTGGAGTTTAAGTGTGGGATAATATCAGAGACCTTGAAAATATGTGCACAGGCTGAAAAAAGAGACCATGAGACTAGAAACATCTCACTGACAATCAGCTTCTGGTTCTTGAGAAATTATAACCTTAAGTGCTGAGAGCACTGCTTTAGACATAATAAGAAGGACAAGGAAGCAGTGAAACAACAGAATAAAACAAAAAAATTATGTGGCCCTGGGAAGTTAACACCCCCCAGAATTGCAGAGGATATAGTCCATGGAAAGGAGATGAGAGAATTAAAATTCACTGAACAAACTCAAGCATTTTTGAAGTGTACTAGATCTTCATATTTGAAAGGAATTGCTGCTGGCAAATGGTTGTCATCACTAGATCACCATGGAATTTTCTTCCTACAAACGATGCCAAAGGTGCAAGCACATTACCTGTTTGAAGGAACAAAGCTCTACAAATGTCTTTTATCATGTCAGTCAAGTTTTAGGGTTGTATAGAAGTCTGTGTCTGAGTGCATATACTACATGCACTTGTTGTCTCAGGCTTTGTAATTCCTGAATAAAGCATTACTGCACGCAAATTCAGTTTGTCTAGTGTGATAACTATCAGTGTGACAACACCGACCAGCCCTGAAATGGTCAAGCAAACAGTCATTGTAGGTCACTTCCATCCGGAAGTACTGTATTCTATGTATGCTTCTCATTATTGTGCGTAAATACATCCATTAAATCCTCAGTGTGAGCTGGCTCTCCCACTGAAATAAAAGACAAACCTGCAACAAAACCAGGGTTTTAGATATCACACAGGAACACAGAGTTTCACAGAATACCATGTTGGAATTGTTGTGGCCAGACCTTCATTAGGAGGTGTTAGGTAGTATAAAACTGCCTGGATTGGAATAGTTGACAGTTTCTGTACTATTATTTGTTTCTTCTTTTGTGCTTTACATTAGACATATATATATATGTATATCTATATCTATCTCTATATCTATATCTATATATCTATATCTATATATATATATCACTGCATATCCTCTTACTTCCAGTTCTACTGGTTTAATACTGGATAATGAACAGCACAGGGGCTCAATCTTCTGTCATTTTTACACTATAATATGCAAAATGTTATTCTGTCATTGCAAAATTATTCCAGAAGTTAATTACTTGTGTTCTGGAGGCATTTTTTTCCTGTTTCTTTACGTGATGATTGAACAAGGAACTTGCCCCAGGAAAGAAGGGTGTGTCTGTTCTATGGAGCTGGTGGTAAACGTTTGTGCAGGAAGAACCTGGAGCGCCTAAGGGAACTACAAGGAGCAAGCTGGGCTTTGGGCCTCAAGCCATGTAGTTTAGTTGGAGAAATGTCTTACAGGGTAGGTAGTATACTGGAGTGTAAACTAAAATCCAGTGAGATCTAGAACATTAGAGGCTTGCTTCAAATATTACAATTAAGAAACACTTAATGAGCTGCTTTTTCAATCAGTGAGTTTTTGGGGTAAACTGCATTATAATTATTCTCAACATTTGTATGCATACATTATTAAGGTTACATTCATAAATTGTTCTGCATAGCCAATACTGAGCGTCAGGTGTTTTAATAAATTCTTTGTTAATTTTTAGAATCCTAAAGTTCAACAGAGTACAGTATGGCTTTCAACCCTATGTAATTCCTGAAATTATACTGTTATAGCCCATATGGGGTGTATTAGTAAAACAAAACTTTTTATTCTTTCTCTAGAAATTTTTCATAAAAACATGAAGTATGTATTACCCATTGCATAAATGCAACTATTTTTGTAGGGACTGTATTTTACTCTTTCTATAACAGTCGTTCAGCACCCCTTAAAAAGCTATGCCTGCATTTGTATCGACCTGTGACTGTGCTCAATGTAATTGACCAGTAGAAGTGGCTAGTATGGGTTCTGTTGTCAGGAATCTTTCTTGTCCATGAGACAGTCTCAGACAACTGAACTGTTCCTAGAGAGCTGGTTGGCTTTACAGATACAAACATTTCATATGGTCTGCAACTCTTAGTCACACAAGGAAAAAAAAATTATATTTATAACACGTCCTCACCATTATTTACAAAATTCAATTCTTTGTAAAAGACAGAATCCTTTTTGAGTGTCACTTCTGCATTGGCATATCACAGTATGTCGCTCATCAAGGCCATTTCTAATTTCAAATTGAGGAAATTTCTTAGGCTACCTCTCATGTAGTACTATACAGCTTAGAGTCTGCTGGTTGCATTCAACCAGTCACTGCAGTCTATCAGAAGGATGCAGTTCTCCTTAGGGAACAGCCAATACCAGCAAAAATAATTACTGTACCGTAACCGCAGGTTGTGATGCTAACATTGTGTGTCGATGAGGCCTTGAGACTCAACTTAGCTTCATACCCCTCACCAAAACAAAACAAAATAAACAACCAGATTAAACAAACAAACAAACAAACAAAAACTCACCAGACGTACCATAAAACTGTAAAAATTGAAATCACTGGTTTTCAGTTCCATTAAAAACCTCACAGACTGTCACAAGTGTGTCTGCATGTCTGTCAGAGGAGGATTTGGGAATAAGATACTCTCAGAAGTGTCCTTAGCCACTGCTGCACGTTTTACCATTTATTTCCATGTATCCTGGAAAGACTTTTTGAACAGTCTCTACAACTCCCCGAAAGGAGGGTGCAGTGAAGTGGGCGTTGGCCTTTCCTGCCATGCCTGCAGTGAGCGGACAAGAAGAAATGGCCTTACACTGCGACAGGGGAGATTCAGATGAGTTATTAGAAAAAAGTACTATCACAGTCAGGGTGGTCGGACATTGGAACAGGTTGCCCAGAAAGCGGTGGAGTCACCATACCCGGAAGTTTTAAAGAAGCATCTGCATCTGATGCATAATATATATCTGCATATTAAANTCCGCATGGCCAAGGTGCGCGCGGAACTCCCAAGGGGGGAGGCCGGTGAGCGAGAGCGCCGGGGCGCGGCCAGGGGACTCGCAGGAGGGTTTATTCCTAACGCGAAGTGTCTGCAAGGAGACAGTGACACTTCACTTCGGTGAAGGGTCTGGAGCGCTTGTCCTGTGAGGAGCGGCTGAGGGNGTGCAGTGAAGTGGGCGTTGGCCTTTCCTGCCATGCCTGCAGTGAGCGGACAAGAAGAAATGGCCTTACACTGCGACAGGGGAGATTCAGATGAGTTATTAGAAAAAAGTACTATCACAGTCAGGGTGGTCGGACATTGGAACAGGTTGCCCAGAAAGCGGTGGAGTCACCATACCCGGAAGTTTTAAAGAAGCATCTGCATCTGATGCATAATATATATCTGCATATTAANAAGTGAACAGGCATCGAAAGGGGCTGCCCAGGGAGGTGGTGGAGTCGCCGTCCCTGGACGTGTTTAAGGAAAGACTGGACGTGGCACTTGGTGCCACAGTGTGGTTGACAAAGTGGTGTTCAGTCACCTCAAGGATGCGATGATCTCAGAGGTCTTTTCCAACTTAATTGATTCTGTGATCTTGTGTTATGGCCACAGCCCCTCAGCTGTGGTGTGAGTTCACAGGGAATTTGGGAAGTACCAGGCAGCTGCTGAATCGTCTCTAATGAACCTCCAGTTTGACTTGGTTGACATTAGGGCCTTTTTGCAGTAACACTTGTGTCATTCAGTAAGACAGCCAAACTACTCTGAAACTCGATGTTATATCCATAGAAAATGGCACGTCATCACAGCTGGAGGCATGGTATGTTTGGTTTTGCGACTGAGGTGTAAGTGCAAACTGCTCTAATGAAGATATATCTTCACTCTTTGTGTGATTTCAAATAGATTATTATTCCTGGAGGTGTTCAAGAGGTGTGTGGTGCTGGTGATGTGGTTTAGGGGTTACTGTGTTGGTGGTGGATAGTTTGCCTGGATGATATTTGATTTTCTTCCAACCTTGATGATTCTATGAATTCAGATTCATACTCATTGTTCCATAGAATCCTGTGTCCTGTTTTAATGTAAAATTATCAGTGACAGCTAATCTGGGAAAAACACCACAGAAGTTAACTCTTTGAATAAGCAGCTTGCATAGCAAGAGGCTAAGTAGTTTTGTAGGTTTAATATGATTTCTCTCTAGATTGCTGCTCTACTCACTGTATAGGCGCTTTAAAACAAAAGGGCTCAGGTGTGTAGGTCCAAAGTCACTCTGTGTTCATTACCAGTTCTGTGATTGCTGTGATGATAATGTGAAAACACCACAGCAGATGAGCACATTGGTTACTCACTCCTTGCATTCAGACTTAGGATGAGTGCAGTTTCACTTGCCCTTCCACTCAGTGTGCACCAGCTTGTTTTGCAGGACTGCGGAGCGGACTGTGCTAAGTTCCAGAAGAGTGAACTAGAGTACAAATTCAACAAGAAAGCCTTAGAAAGGCCTTACACCTCTAAACACTCCTGGGGGAAGACCTATGGGGAGCACAAGCGCCACTTGGAGTTCAGTCATGACCAGTATAGAGAGCTAAAGAAGTATGCAGAGGAGATTGGCATTTTCTTCACAGCTTCTGGCATGGATGAGGTATGTAAGCCATACTGGAATGACAAAGGGGTTTGACTGTTGTGTCTGTTGGGTATTACTTAGGTGTGATAGGTCTTACATATAATGAATATGTGGACAATGAATTTCTAACTGAAAGACCTAGAGTAATTTGCCAGTTCACCTCTGTCTCTACAATGGTTGAGTAGATGGCTGAATATTTTGGAAGACTTGCCATATGTGCTGAGATACTTGTACACAGTAAGTAGTATTAGAGACAAGGCTTCAGTTTGACCTTCATTAACAATTGGGGCTTTGAGAGTTTAGATCAAGATGGCAATCAGACTGCTCTCCAGTGTTGTCTGGTGTGTAGTTTCAAGCATATCAAACTTCCTTCTGTGTTTAAACAAGATTTCTTTCTTGATCTAATCCCTATTACTTCCTTCTTTTTTTCTCCCTCCTTGTTGTTTACTAGACCCCTGTAGTGTCTCTAAACAGCAGAAATGTTTATGCCCCTATTTCTTTTACTAATTTCATGGAGAGGCTCAGCACCTTGCCCTGTTAATCCTGAATCATTTACTGATCTTTGCCAGTGAGCTCTTGAACAGTTAGTCACCAAATTCTCAACTCCACAAAACTCATCTGCTGCTGCTCCTCCTTGAGATGTGTACTTATAACTGTTGCATTTTGCCTACCTCAGAATGGTGGTAGTGAAATGCAACATACAACTGAAATGTGTAAACTGGAAAGGTCAGGTAACACTTGAACTTCAGTATAGATGAAAGATTACAGATTGCTTTACTTTTCTTTGTGGCCTAGAAAACACAGAGAGCCAAACTAAAAGAGAGTCTACAAGAAGTAAGCTAGCCACTCTTGCATATGGCCAGCGCAGCAATGAACCTGGCTTTCTGCAAGTAGCCATATGGAGGATGGGACAAGGGTGTGATTTAATTAATGTTTTAAGGTGATCTATTCAGTGTCTCACTCTTGGAATCAGAGATAATTCCTGATATATCAGTGTTACTCTTCTTTCTTGCAATTTTTTCACCCACTTCGTCTGACAGTAGATGGAAATATGTTTTGTATATGTGGCAATAGCTCAGTGCCATGGATTCAAAAATAGATCTGTGAAAAGAGAGTGTGGTGATGTTTCTTTATTGCTATCTTCATGTCTAGAAGACCTGCTGAACAACATGTACTCCTTTAAGAAAGAAGTAAATGAACCCAGGAGTCTTGGACTTCTGTATCTGGGATCTTAAAGACCCATGTGCCTTTGCGAAGAAAAAAAGGACCCACATACCCTCTTTGATCATAAAACTTCTGGTATTCTAAAGGTTGTAGCACAACACAGAACACCTTTCATAGGCAGCAGCTAAGATCCCTTTCTACCACTGGGATCCCTCTTTTTCTCTGCTGTGCTCCTTTGTATATGGCTTCATGTTTATGCCTTCTTTTTTGAGCAGTAATTACATTACATGGCTCCTAAGATTTCTGGTGGCATTTCTGCAAGACATGGGTTTGGAACTTAAGGAAAATATTGCATAAATTGACATAATACATTCTTGAGAATACATTAACTTCTGGAAGTTTTTATCCATTAACTTCAGTAAATTTAACATGATCTCTGGAAGTCCAGCTATGTCAAAGAGGTTAAATTATGTGTTTATCTATATGAGGAAATTAATGAAGTGATGTGTGAAGTAAATACAAAGGCTTTGAGTAAGTTCTTTTATCTATTCTGTTCCAGTGTGTACTGAAGACAAAACAGGAATTCATTGAACCACTCCCTTTAATGTCATTCCTGTTATTTGAAATTGCTTCCTGGTCCTTGAATCTCTTAAAGAAAAGCTGCTAACTTTCAAGAGATATTTACCTAATGAAGAGTGGCCTTAGATACAAGATCTGCCTGTCATATTTCATTTTTTGCCATCTCCTGAGATCTGTGCCTTTTTAATATAGAGTGCTCATTGTCTTTATGCACAATGCATCTGAATAAACTATATTAAGCAGTGAATAAACTATATTAAAGAGATGTTATACATCCTAGGTACAAGAAATTGAATCTCCATCATACTGATGATAGAAGAATTAGACTGAATAGTATGTGATTCTCTTCTGGACAATAGCATTCTTTCTCTGGCACTAAGTAAATTTAACTGCAACAAGGAAAGAACTGAAGAATTTGGAAGTGTTTGTGGGTGGTTGAAGGGGACATGGGTAACTATTTCATTATTTTCCCCAGAGGTGAATGAACGATTTAAATTATCTCTTGCCTGTGTTGGGTTTGGAATTTAAATTTTCTTCCTATAAAGTACTAATTTTTAAAAGGCCACCTACTGATGTAGTACCCGTTATCAGAGAGCCTCTAATAATTCTTGAATTGTATTCAATATAGCACACGTATTTTTAGATGAAGGCAGAGCATAACAGGCATTTGAATAAATGGTTTTATAGTCTTTCCTTTGGCATATTTTATTGTCTAGTATCTCTCTGAAAAGCAAACTCATTTGGATTTTCCTTCTTGTGCAGTTTTGGGTTTTTTTCCTGATGCTGGTTTAATATGCTCATACAAGTTCTCAGTGTGACAAATTTATTCTACTACCTGTAGTTTTAAACACTCTGTGGTTTAATATTTCTGACCTGCAGGACGTGTGTGGCAGAAAGATTGTGTGTGTGCCTGTAGCACACTTCTTCTTCAACAGGCAGACTCCCACCTGCAGGTAGTTGCTTTCTCTGATAATGTTTAAAAAAAAAAAAAAAGGAAAGAAAAAAAGCAAGTATTCTGTGGTACACAAGTTCATCTGTAAGTTGAGGTGGAACTCCCCTGTATTAAGCATCAGAATGTTCAGCTGGTGTGACTAGCTGTGGTAGACCAGAGACTGCCTTGAGACACTGATCCCAGTCAAAAACCTGCACAAAATAGTAGAAGTGTGAAAGAAGGCACCGTAATTACACTTCATCTGACAAAAAATGAGAGATAATGCTCTCAGGGTAGAAAATGTTACTTCAGGAGCAGTGGGTTTTGGGGGGATGTCTACAATATTTACCTATTAATTAAACTTTGGTTTTGCTGTTTTGAAGGGTTGTTTATTCCAAGCACAGTAATTCCTTATCCCTTGATCCAGCTGAAGTGGAGTGTTAAAACAGTGATTTCTTTTCCTTGTAGATGGCTGTGGAATTTCTACATGAACTGGATGTTCCATTTTTCAAAGTAGGATCAGGAGATACCAATAATTTCCCAT
>VZTX01017217.1:105335-118123 GCA_013400915.1 Pardalotus punctatus
AGTGCTGCTGTGGGGGGGGGGGGTTCGGGAAGCAGAAGACAAACCAAAGGTCATTTTCAGGAAGAGAAACCTCTTGCATTGCTAAATCACCACTGCTATACCAGCATTACACCTCTGATGTCAGAAAACAGTACCCATGCCTGAAACACTTGTTTCTCCGGTGATTTGGTAAAAAGCCCTGTTCTTACTTACAAAGCACACTTTATTTGCAAATAGAGCAGAAGAAAGCAAAATTCAGAGCACTCTCCCAGGTACCTTCTTTAAGCCGGGCTTCCAATGGTTTCTGTAGAATGGACCGAAAAACTCTGAAGAAGTGTTTATAATGGTTGAATAGGTGCTCAAATGAGAGAGGTATTGGATGCCACTCTTCTACCAGATGCCTGGATTCCTTAATTTCCTTCTCAATATCTGTGTACTTCTGAGGGAAGAAAGCCAAATGCTACAATTAGCAGAGACAGTGACATGAAAGGACTCTTCCCTCCTAGCTACCACACGCTTCAGAGCAAGGACAGATCCATCACTAGGTAAACCTATGGGCCATAACAGGCAAGCTTAGCTATGTTCAGTCTGCTTTTTCACTCATTAACCTGTCCATTACCTCCTCCTGCCAGTGGAGCCAGTGGCCACCCTAGAGCCAAGGTTAAAAGAGATCCCTCTGGAATAGCAATGAGTTTAGCCAGGCCAGGACCCTTTGTGGGAAATCCCATCAATGGCAAAATCAAACCACTAAGTTTTAAAAGCAATCTGAAGAACAAAGTCCAGCATCTCCTACAAGAAAATCACTACAAAATCATGAATAGCAGCTCATATGTGGAGGTGTGATGCTAGCACACACAGCAGAATGCCAGGGCCATACCACAGCAATGAAAACTCCCACATCTGCCACATTGCAAGGATGCAAAATGCACCAGAGGCACCGTCCTGTGATCAATGGCATCCTTTGGCCTGTGTTATAGCAACGCACCCTTCCCAAGGAAGGTGAAGACCATTAGGAGGAAGAAGCTGACGTTTATCTATAGGCAAAAAGAAAAGCACTGCCCCCTCCAGTGAAGTGATGGCTATTGCTTATGGTAATTAGTACCTCTTGCAGTTAACGAAATTAGACAATTTAACCTTCCTCCTGAGGCCTCCTGAGGGCTGCCCTTTCTCAGACCTTCATATTACACTGGACAAGGAAAGACTTGATACAGCATTTGTCTTCAAGATTAAGAAACACGTATCTTTCTTTTCCATATACGCTTAAAATTAACATGAACTTCATACAGACCTGAAATCAGTGCCATAGCAGGAACACCCAAAAACTCAAAAATCAGGAGCCAAATTGGTTTACCAAAACACCAACACAAATCAAATTAAAAAGCAGTTAGATGTTGCTTACATACAGAAGGATCTATAGAAGAGATCACTAGCGCAGTTTACCAAGGACTATGAGGATAAGAGGTAGAAAGAGACCATACAATACCACCTCTAGCAAATGAATAGGATCACTGTCCTGTTGTATTTGTTTGATTCGATGTGTGAAGGTCTCTAGGGCTGCAAGCTCCTCTTGACAGGACTCCAACTGCTGCTCATGCGTTGCCAGGGCTTGCTGAGTCTTTTCATCAATAAAGTTTTTTGCCAGACTCTCTTCTTCCCGAAGAAGTAACTGAAACTCAGTCATTTTTCCTGATAGCTGCCTCTTGATCATATCAGCATGTGCCTATAGATGAAGCAGAAGAATGTCTCCCACCTGCTCAACAGACCATAAACATTTCAGACATTTCTCTTTCAGCCTTTCAATGCTGTGTTGATTTTCACTGATTTTCTGCATCTCTTTAGAAACATCTCTACCCCTTGAGGGAGGGCTGACATGATTTACCTGCTGACGTCTGGATGGAAAACCTTGAGGGAAGATTCCAACATGCCTATTTATGCAGAAAATTCTGTTTTCAGGTGGAATTGACAGGGTATGAATTGCAACAAGAAGCAGACCTGGTCCTTCAGTAGCAAGACTTTGACCCCTTTTAAAGCAAGCTAGAGACAAGTAGCTCATAGGAAGAGAAAGACTCCAAAACAAAGTGACATCAAAACAAGTCTCTAAAGCCCCCTCAAGCTCTTGCTGACATTTCTGTAACAGAGTTGCTTAGAGATGCAGCTTAGAGCAAAAGTCATTTCATGCTTATTAAAGAGATGCAGCTTAACATACATTCCCATTCTTAAGACAGAATCAATAAAGCTGTTCTTGTGTTTACTCAACTCTGAATCCAGACAATTCAATAATTGTTCAGTGCAATGCAAGATACATCATTGAAGCCAAAATAACATAGGCAGCTAGGGCTACCTACTATTCCTCAGCACAAAAAATTCAGCCTTTTTCTTCCAGAGGTGTTCAGCTGATCAAGGAATGAGGACCAGACCTTTGGAGGCCCTCCCCTTTCTCTCCCTTTGATAGTTCAATAAATTGTGATGGATACAGGGAATACATTCTTTTCCTGCAAAGCAGTAGGTATCTGGGTCTTTGACTAGCAACAGAGAAAACAAAATGTCTCCCTTGGAAAATGACCATCCAATGAAGAAGGAAACCACACTTTACCTTCACATCATTCACAGCCTGCTCTATGTTCCTCCTGTTACCAGCTTCTTGCTCTTTTCTCCCTTCTAGATCCTTCAAGCACAATGTCATGAGTTCCTATACAGCAATGAAACAAAACAAAACACTGTTTCATAACAACATCTGTAAAAACCAGAAATCAGTATCCAGCTTGTTCTCCATATAGGCAAGTATATCACGGAAATACTCAGTTTCAGAATCATAGAATCACAGAATATCCGTAGTTGGAAGGTACAACTCTTAAATGAATGGCCTTCTATGAGGCTTGTCAAGGCCAGTATAGTGATGAACCATAAGGATTTCAACATTTTACCTGGTGGTTATACTGGCAAGGTTTGGAGGGCTGTGCAAAGTAGCACAGCTAAACCTTCTTAAGGCACAGGGAAACTCAAAGTGGAAAAAAAAACGGTTTCATCTTTAAATCCGTGGTGCTGTGCATTTCAATACTATTTGCTAATACAATTAGCAGCTGAAGGGCAGCTAAGTACTTTTATTCAGAGGATCAGTGGAAGGCTCCATCTAGAATCAAAATCCAGTGAATGCTCAGGATGCTTCCCAGTGTACAAGTGACCAATCAGATAGCCCACTATCACTACAGTGATGCTGTAGTCTGAATATCTACAGCAGCCAATATTGTCAGGTTCGCTGGTAATCAATCACAGTATCTGTGACACTTGTGGTGTGCCCAGCACAGCATAATCAATGTTCTGCTTATGTCTTGCTCCACAGTTTCTCACCCGCAGCCCTCTGAAATTGGCTGCCCTCTGCCCAGCAGGCTGAACAGTCTTGGTGTCCCTGCTGATGTACTTTTGTCATTAGTATGTGAAGGATCCAGTCAGTGCTGCCCCATGCTCTCAGTGCACTGGTGCTAAACCACAGGCCCTCAGCAAATACCAGGTAAGCTACCTCCAGCTGCAGCTGTTATCAGTGACCTCTTCTGCAGCTGAGACCCAGTCAAGAGCATCTGCAGGCACATGTACCAGTTCACTGCAAGAACCCCAGGGCAGCATAGCATTTAAACTCTGTAGTGTGGACAAACAGAGAATAAAGTGTTGCTTCATGAGCAACAGTTTGCATTTCTGACATGTGTCTCCTTAGACAACACATGCAGTTTGTCATTTGATCAGGACAGGGTCAGGAGAAAATGGGCTCCCAGCAAAAGCCAGAGACTGCATCTGGAAAGCCCTTGGCACAGATACTTCCATGCAAGCAGATCAATGTTCTTGCATAGAGCAAGACAATCATGCTATTTATTCCAGCCACAGTTCTCCAGTCTTGTCCCTGAAGAACCAGAAGTGTTCTACACCACTAGAAGATTCAGGAGTTCTACCAGGTCCCAGCCTTCCTTAGTTTATTTTGCAGCTTAGACTTCATTCCCTTCCTCAAAGACTGACAAAGACCAATCTTCCTTCTTTGCTAGTAAAACATATCACTTTGGGCACTCACTCCCTTACAACAGAGACTATATGCAAACACTTATGTCAATCCAAGCATTTCTGGTTACTTTCTTTACAGAGGTAAATGCAAGAGCTGCTTCTTACCAATTGAAGACCCTGCCAGGCAATCCACATCATTCACCTTGAGGAATCAACTTTGGAAACGTTCCTTTAGGGACTGACTGGATGCCTTAACTCATCGAAGTGAAAACACTGTAAAAGCAAGGATTTCTGAGAGATGACACTCCTAGCTCCAGTCAGGCTCACAGGACACATATCAAGCACAAAGAATGCTGATCCTGTGTGCTGCATTCAGAACCACAGGGAGTGTCCTTCCTGATGGTTTTGAACAACCTCCAATCCAGGGATGAAGCAGCTGATGGACCTCTCACACTGGTTCTCATCTCTTCTTAGCACTCACAGCTAGGATTTGCTGAAAGAGTTGTGTAAGACTCTCTGTTGAAGAAGTGCTGTCTGGATGGTGTCACATCACAAGGGCTGTACAGAATTACTGCTCCCAGCAAACAAAATCACTAGGCAAAATACCATCTCCTAGGCTATGGCTATTGATGGTTTGTGCCTGAAATCTCTGCAGTCCTAAGCCAGTAGATGTCAGCAGATACCGCCTAGGGACAGAGGGTCACATGGGAGTACAAGCTCCTATCACAGTCACTTCCTGATTTGGCACAGAAATAACTCTTCATCAACAGCATGTGCTTCCCTTTGTCCCTCAGCGCTCCCGGGAGCCCGCACAAGTTGTAGCTTTGTGCACTATATTTTGCCTCAAGTCAAGTTGCCGCTGCACAATACCTGCACCCACACATCACCACCCTGCCGTGAAGGGAATGCAAACCCTGCAATGAGTTCCCACCTGCAAGAGGGACATTTTGGATGAAAGCACACCTGCAGGCAGGAACAGTGTTCCATGTTGCTCAAACGTCTTAAATGGTTTTACTTCTGTGCTGCTGTTTGTGGCAGCCTAGTGCACTGGCGTCTGTCCTTGTTATGCTCTCTAACATGAACTGTAATAAAATGCTGCAGGAGTTTATCATGACCTGTATACCCGCTCACAATCTGTGTGAGCTTCCAAGAAGGAAGTTCTGTACGAACTGTTTCTTCCTACTCTTTTCTGCAGAAAACCTCCTAATAACACTGCTCCAAAATATCACAGAGGGAGGGGGAAGGAACTTTCTGATATTGTAAAAGGGAAAAAAAGAAAAGAAAAGAAAAGAAAAGAAAAGAAAAGAAAAGAAAAGAAAAGAAAAGAAAAGAAAAGAAAAGAAAAGAAAAGAAAAGAAAAGAAAAGAAAAGAAAAGAAAAGAAAAGAAAAGAAGAAAAAAAAAGAAAAGAAAAGAAAAGAAAAGAAAAGAAAAGAAAAGAAAAATG
The DNA here is from genome assembly GCA_013400915.1 of Pardalotus punctatus. Lineage (NCBI taxonomy): Eukaryota > Metazoa > Chordata > Aves > Passeriformes > Pardalotidae > Pardalotus > Pardalotus punctatus. The sequence goes on from VZTX01017217.1 coordinate 110,748, forward strand.
GCTTCTGAACATCAAACCTCTGTGTTACAGCATTTTAAGCCTCCCAAGGTTAGCACCACAGCATGCAGGGCTTGGCAAGCCTCCTGGCAGGCTCTCTGAATAAAACAAAGCATAAGCAGGAGTATTGGCAAGCTTGCAATGCTTCCTGAGGATGTTGGTGGACAGCTGCACTGAGATGAAGAAAAAGTGAAGAACCTTAGGGAAGAATCCCTGGCTAGCTGTGGCTGGGATGAAGTTAATTTTCCTCATAGCAGCCCGTGTGGTGCTGTGTCTCAGATGTTACTGTACTGAGAGTACACAAAAGCCTGGAGGGGATGCAAGCAGGAGATGACCCCTACTAATCAAAGAGGGAATCCATACCATGTGACATCGTGTTCAGCAACAAAACTGTAAGTGGGGTGTTTAGATGAGTTAGCTGTCTTTTGGTCAGGAACTGCCTGGTGAGTGTCCGCCTTTGCATCACTTTTTTTCTTTTTCTCTTCCCACCACTTCTCTTTCACTTATTAAACTTATTTTTATCTCAATACATGAATTTTCTTGGTTTTAGTCTTCCTCTTCTCTTGCCCTGTCCCACTGGGCAAGGGAGGGGAATAAGGAGGCAGCTGTGTTGTGCTTAGCTGCCTACTGGGGTTAACACACAACAACACCTGCTCCCATCCCAGAAGAGTTATCAGAGAGCTGTGCATGGGCAGACACTGTGATCTAGCAAACTACAGTGGTGGAGGGAGGGGGTTAACAGAAATTACCTTTCCCCTTCCCCTGAGACATCTATGTTTCTGTCAAAGGTATTTCCAGCCTGGCGATAAAAACAAGGTCCCTGGGGCAACCACACTCCTCTGATTCCACACAAAAGGTCTGAGAATAAAATGCTGCTGCATGTGACCTACAGTCAAAGTCACTTCCTGCTTGTCCACTCGTTATATTATATACCTGTTTTGTGAGCGCTTGGGTGTGACTGATTAACTCTTTCCTTTTCGTGCACAAACCCTATCCTTGTGCAGTGGCATCAGGCTGACCCCTGTCCGTATGGGAGCTACAAAGCACTTGTTGAGGTACAGAAAGTACAGAAACTTTGTTCTGCTAGCCAGCGCAGCCTACAAACCTTGAACTCTACAAGGTGTTTATAAGGCAAGCAAAGCAAGATAGATCGGCTTAGTACTGTGGCACTGCACCAATACTCACACATCGCACCCTGGCAAAAGAAAACGCAGCGGCACAAGCTCAAGAAACGAGGGGGAAACCGGCAAGACATAAAACCAAATCAGAAGATCTTGACTCCAGCTCCCGGTGTATACCCACTCTCCTCGGCGCCCGGCACTCACCTGTGTGCGGCGGACGGCGTGGGGCAGGAGGCAGGCACGGTGCCCGCGGTGAGCTCCCAGGACCGGGCACAGGGCGCACACGCAGCACCCGCAATCCTCGCAGAACAGCTCCAGCGGCCGCCCGGCGTGCACCCCGCACATCCGCGGCTCCCCCTGCGCCATGCCGGAGGAGGCCGGGACGGGGGGGAAGCGGCGGGTGCGGGGCCGGAGGGTGGGGAAGAGGCAGATGCGGGCCGGCCGCTGCAGGAAGAGGCGGATGCGGGGCAGGAGGGTGGGGAAGAGGCGGATGAGGAGCCGGCGGATGCAGCGTGTGCACAGCGGACGGCGGTGCCGCGCTTTGGGCCGGTGAGCCGGGGCCGGGGCCGTGGCTGTGGCCGTGGCGGCGGAGGGGCCGGTGTCCTGCCGTGCCTCTTGCCCTGGCGCGTCACTCGCCGCCGAAGCGCGGACCCGGGCAGGTGCCGGGCAGGTGCCGGGCAGGCAGTGCCGCAGGAGCTGTGCGGGGCAGCGGGACAGCCGGTGCCCTGGGTGCTGTCTCCGTCCGGGACCCGCGCTGGAAAACTGTCTGATTTGTGGGATTTCAGCAGCCTCGATGAAGGATGGGCTGCAGTGTCATAGCTGAGCAAAACACTTATCTGATAAAAAGTGTGGAAAAATTTGTCTTCAGGGCATGCTTTGTTTGCTTTCTCTTTTTCAGTAAGAATTTTGTGCTCTGAAAGGTCTGTCTCATTTATAGAAATCGAAAGAGTGCTCATGCTCCTACAGAGTTTGCACACTTACTTTATTGGCCAAAACTCTCACCTACATTCAACCAAATTAATAAATTTTTTTAACATATGCTTGGTTCTTTCTGTGAATAAAAGCAATACAGAGTATTCGCACACAGACACGCACACACACCACACGCACACACACACACACACACAAGATGTGAAAAAATAGGAAGAGATTTAAAACCCAAACATTTTGGTGGACCACTTGAGAGTCGGTATATGTATTACTACATGAGAATGTGGAGCACTAAGGAACAAGTGCAGTCCCACTGAAAGCAGGCAGAATTTCGTGCCCACAAAAGAGCTGCTGACATAATCAAGGATTTAGAAAGTGTCTTGTACATACAAATCAGGTTTTTTTCTCTGAAAGTGTTTCATACCCACGCTACCATCATGGAATCTTAGGGATCATTATGGATATCTGTAGATTATTTGTCTTGTTCTGCACACACAAACAAAAGTGCTAATGCCTGCTTTAATAAAAATGAGAATTTCACATCCTCTTTGGGACCCTGTTCTGGTATTTGACCGTCCTCACAAAGAAAACTTTTCCCAGTGTTAATCAACATTTTTCTCATTACAGCTGGAGCCATGTTGTTTCACTGTGCCTTTCCAAGGGGAGTTTCAGTCTTGTCTTCTCGATCTACGTCCATATGGAGCTATAGACAGCACAGAGTTCTCTGACAGGGGCTGAACAAGTCAGTTCTTTCCACATGAGTTCAGAAATGCTAAGCTTTAACTCCACTACTCTCTTGGTGTCTTCTGCAGGAGGGTTTGCCTGATGCAATCAGTGTGTGTCTTGTACAGAAGAATGTACACGTGTTAAGTAAACATTCCTGTCTGACCCTCCAGGAGCACTCTGGCAGTCACTCTCCCAGCACAGATATTGTCACTGCTGGGACTGAAGCCCCTTTGCAGTGGGCAGCTGCAGTGAGCCAAATGGTCACTGCCTGACTCCCTACGTACCCTGTTCTCACAAAGTCAGACAAGGCTGCCTTAACCATTAAATCCCAGATTTTCCATAGCAGAGTCTCAGACTTCTGTATCCCTAAAGCAATTTATTTATTGTTCAGTAACAGAGTAACAGCTTGAGCTGATGCCTTGAGGAGGAACCCAGAACAAATGAGTACCTGGGCTTTTATACCCTCACAGTCTACGGGTGCCCAAATCTGGGGTCTTCTTGCTGAGTCCTCAGCTCCTGCTGTCTCAGTGTCCGGTTACCTGGCAGGGTCACAGATCCCTGTGCTCTTTGTTGTGCCAAAGGTCAGCAGTTCCTGACCTCTTGCCTTGGGCTCCCACCCAGGGCTCAACCTGCAGCTCCCACTGCAGCTGTACCCCAAGCTACCTGCACTGAATGTTCCTCCCTTTTTTGGGATTGAGCATACCTGTTAATGCGTTAAAAGGGAAAAAGAAAGCTTTCACAGCATTTTCCACTGCCCTTACATGCAACATTATTACAAGTAACACAATTAAGGCTAACATTATTGTCACAGAAGTTACTATCAAGATCATGAAAGTTTCTTGAAACTCAGTTATTGACCAACTGGTTAATCATTCACTACTTGTTTGCTATGAGACTGGTATATCCAGGTTTCCTAACCCAAATTTTTAACAGCAAAATAAGAACAGATTAAGGCAGCATATGGTCCCTTCCATTTAGGATCTAATTTGAATTTTTGTGAGAATGTCTTGATTAGTACTACATCTGCAGGTTGTGTATCATGTACTTGTATTTCAGGTGGGCTGGGCTGATACCATTGTGCATACTTTCTCCATTCCTCAAACCCTTTCTACACTTTGCATATAAATTACTAAGTCAGGCATTCATTTCCATCCAACAGGCCAATCTTAGCTGGAACATAACTTTCTGATATAGCTGTGTGCTTTCCAAAAAGAATTCCTGCCAGAGGTATGGGCTCTGACCAAACATTCCACAGAGCCAAATGTAAGGCTTGTGGCCGTTTCAGATCAGTGCATGTTCATATTTTTGCTTTTTCTTTTAATGTGCTATTCATCCCCTCTACTTGTTCTGAAGATCATGGGTGATAAAGTTATATGTAACTTCCTCTCTATTCCCAAAGATTTACAGAAGTTCTTGTTTGTTTTAGCTGTAAAATGAGCACCCCTGTCTGATTCAATTGACTCTGGAACTCTGTATCTAGGTATAACTTTCTTTAGCCAAGCCAGGGTCTTTCCTGCTCCTCTTGTGCCAGCCCTGTTTGTTGTAAAGACTTCTGCCCAGCTTGGTAGCTGATCTACTATCATTAGTAGTTTTGCAGTGGCATAAATTCCCAGAGCTGCCTTTTTTTTATTCTCTTTTACTTGGCTAGCTGTTGCCTCTGCCTCTCCACTGACTTTGTTGTGAAACCATCTAGCCACACAAATTAAGTATTTTTTTGGCAGAATTGGCTTTCCCTCAGTAGCATATTCCATCATGATCTTGTGTTGCCTCCAACTTTGTTTTTTTGTTTCTGGTGAGCAGTCTTTCTCATATGTGGTTTTAGGCCCTCTCAGATTTGGCCATTCACTCTGGCCAACTGGAGCCACAACAGCACATTTTCTATCATCGGGGAGAGGCATTGGGCTCACTGGATTCAAGGTGTTACATCTTTTCAAGATTATCTTCTGTTGTGAAGATCAGTTCATATCTATGTGCCCACTGTGGTGTTAGAGCTTGGGTTGCAGACTGTCAACAGTATCTCCACATCATGTGGGATATGGACTGTTTCAGGGTGTCCCAGGATAAGGGGGATGTCTAATTTGTAATGTTTTTGCTGCTGTTGCCACTGACTTAATATCAACTGGTGCTCCTGCTGCAAGTGGAGCTAATTTAACTGAGTAATATGCAAATGGTCTCTGATGGTGACCTGAACTATGCATTACCACTCCACTGGCTGTCCCTTTACATTCATGTACGTACAGATTGAAGGGGTTTGTATAACCTAGGAGCCCAAGGGCAGGAGCAGACACCAGAACTCCTTTGTTGATTTATAAGATTATTCCTTCTCCAGGCCCTATGCGATGGACTTGATCTCTTTGTTCTTGGTTTCCTCAGTCAGAGGCTTAGTCAATTCCTCCAGCATAGGAATCTATGGCCAACAAAAGCCCACAGCTCTGAGGAAACCTGGTACATGCTTTTGGTAACTGGATATGGGAGCTTAATTATGGCCTCTGTCCTTTCTGGATCTGCCATTCATTGTCCTTTACCAAAATAAAACCTAAATATTTAACTTCTTTTCTGGCACAGGTGAAGATTGGACAGAGATGCAGGCTTTCCCTTTTTTGGTAATACTTAAATGCATAGTGTCTGATACACAAGCATTTTTGTGACAGTTTGCCAATGACAGATCATTTACTTATTGTACAAGAACCAGTTTGCTGAGTAATTTTATACCTTCATTGCAGTGCATTAAATGCTAAAATTCTCTGTAGATTCAATGGGTCTAGCCTTCTATCTCTTGAAGACCACGACAGAACTTCCAGGCATTTTCTCATTTACAGGGTTTCTTTAAATATACACAAAATTATCACCATTACAAGCAAGCAGTAGTCCACAGGAAATCTCAGTCACAGTCCCTCAGAAGGCTGACTCTGCCTGCCACTTAATCTTTCCTCGTCCTCTTCTTCACCCCCTCTTTGTTTGTAATGACAGCAAACCCTCTGAGGGCATATTCCATCCTATTGCCCTGGTTGCTGATAACAACATTAAAGCACATTGGGCTCAGCATTAATCCCTGAGGAATGGCACTAGTACCCAGCTGCCACTTGGACTTTGTACATCTAATGACAGCCCTTAGTGTCCAGCAGATCAGGTGTTCTAGTCTATCTATCCAAACAGCGTCATGAGTTTGTCTGTAAGGACATTTAAAGGCCCACTACTTGCAATATTACAATTTGTATACTAGTGCCTAGGGCATTTCCCATTATAAAGGAAATTATTGAGCTAAATTCAGTGTGCTTTTCGGGTTTTAAATAGTTTACTATGGAGAAGAAAGTTGTAATAAAGCCAAATAAAGCTTGTGTAAACACTACTGGATAACCTGTAATACACCGACATGAGACGTACTTTTACCCCAGTACTTTACTGTCTAACATGGGCAAAAATGCTTCTGCACTGTGGTTGTGAGAAGCCTGAAGATTCTCTTTGCATCCAGCTCCCACATTCATCTCTCTGGAGGAAACACCTTTAAGCTTTCAAAGCAGGTTCTAAATGCCTTAGAGTGTGCCTTGGACTCTTTTTGCCAAGAAAAATCATCCTCCATCACAAGCAGTGGAGAGCAGAGTTAAATCAAGAGGAAAACAGGAAGTGATAATGTTTTCCTCATTCAGCACAATCTCAGTGTGAAAGCCAGCTGAGGAAGACGTGTGGGTGGAGTGGGCTGGCAGGGTCAGAATGGGTCTGTGCCTTCATCTGTTAGTTTTGAGCTGAAATTACACTTTCCTTCTCCTGACTTGGATCCAATAAGCCCTCTGCAAAATAGAGGTGTGAATCTGGCAGCATGCAATACACAGAGGCCAGGCTTTGGTTTAGCCATAGCAGCCTCTATTTCTTTGTACAGAAAATTCTTAATACAAGCTCTGACTTCATCTTCATACTTGTGTGCAGGGGTAAAGGAAAAAAAAAAAACAACAAACAAACAAATCAAAACCAAGTGGAATCACCACTTCAGCAAAGACATTGAGGACTGTAATTTGAATGGCACTAATATGCCATCTGTGCACACTGAGCAGCCTTGAGTCCCTGCCACACAAGGGCTGAATATTAAATAAAGCTGAACTCAAGAATTCTGTATAAAACTGGGGTGCTTTCAGTAGAAGATAACCTTCCACTGGCTTAAGAAGAGAAATAATTTTTACTGCAGAAATCAGAGTTTGTCTTGGTTTGGCTTGCCTCAGGGCTACCCATTTCCAGAGGAACCATGCAGGGAAGACCTATTTTACTCCTGAGTCAAGCGAACCTTCTGGAAACATATGCATACATGTGTGTATTTTAAGTAATCTAATTTTACACTTAGAAAAATGTCTTAGCAATGCTACATGAGTTCAGTTTTCGCAGTTGAAAGGAGTAAGGGAGTGTCTTTATAAACAAATGGCTGGTAAAGTTAAGACCTGAGTCTGCTGGTAAGATGACTTTGATACTGAGAGATAGAAGAAACAATGGGTAGGATTTCCATAGGAGTTTCCCTAATTAGATTTACCCAAAACTGTGTTAATAAACTACAAGAACAGAGACACAAGAAGAAGAAGAAATGGGGAATGTCTATTTGGGATGTCTGTATTAGGG
>VZTX01017221.1:0-10861 GCA_013400915.1 Pardalotus punctatus
GGAGGTGTTGGACGGGAGCTGGAAGTGTTGGGCAGGAGCTGGAGGTGTTGGACAGGAGCTGGAGGTGTTGGACGGGAGCTGGAGGTGTTGGACAGGAGCTGGAGATGTTGGACGGGAGCTGGAGGTGTTGGACGGGAGCTGGAGGTGTTGGACAGGAGCTGGAGGTGTTGGACGGGAGCTGGAGGTGTTGGACAGGAGCTGGAGGTGACGCACATGCCCAGCTCTAACAAACCACAGGAAAATGGATTTGTTAGAACCAAGATTGTCTGCATTGCTAAGTGCCCAGATCCCTCTACATGTCCTTAATTAAGAAACTTTTCAGGGTAAAATTAAAACACAAAGGCCAATATTAAATTAATATTATCCCCAGTTAAATTCAAGGCCAGGGGAGGTAGGAATGGGTTTGTTGTAGGCCGTGGGGCTCCTCCTGCTGAACTTTGTTCTGAGTAAGACATCTGTCTGCAACAACATTTTATTAAAAAAAAAAAAAAAAGGGAAGGAGATTCTGGAATATATTTGTACATTTAAAGTTCTTAATATTTTATAGATAACCCCTTCCTCTCTCATATTATGTCTGTCTACTTTTATTTTGAGTGTTTTCTTTGGTTTCTCTGTCAAAGAGCTGATGGGTACATCATAGATGATATGATCCAGCTGAGATTAAAATGACTTCAGGTTTGTGGTTGAGAAGAGAACAGTTTCTACATATCAGATCTCATAAAAGCAGAAGGTATGGATGCATGGTGGGTGCTGAACTCTTATTTACCCTCTCATTACATCACCTGGGACAGGAGCTGGTCTTGGTCCAGATGCTGCAGAGGCCATTGAAATCTTTTATTGCAGCCTTTTATTGCAGCTGTTTCACTGAGGAGTCAGAGACAGAATTACCCATGTGAAGTCCTTGCTGATGGTGTGGAATACTTTGTGAACAGACTCTCCTTGTCACACCAGGTGTTTGTTGCTGACTGGGCTTTCCCCATTTGCCACTGGCAGGGACTGGTGTTGGGTCCTGTGGCTGCATCTGGTGGGGAAACTTGCAGGTGTGAGGAGACGGGATTCCCCAGAGGTGGCTCCAAGGCAAGGAGCTGTCACTCAAAAACACCTTGGAAAAAATCCAGGTCTCTGGCCCAGGAGAGAGCTCAGAAAACAAGCCTTGGGAGCAGAGATGTGTAGACTGGGCTGCATCAAGTAGGGAAGTTTCTTATTTCTTCCTTAATATTTCAACATAAATCATCATGATCTTCGTTTTTCATGGGTCTGATGTGCTGTCTTGTGAAAGGCTGAGAGAATTGGGATTGTTCAGCCTGGAGAAGAGAAGCTTCGGGGTGACCTAATTGTGGTCTTAGAGTACCTGAAGAGAGTTGGCAAAAAAGATGGAGAGAGACTACAGACAAGGGCCTGGAGTGACAGGACAAGGGAGAATTGCTTCACACTGATAGCGTGGGTGTAGATTAGATACTAGAAAAAATCCCTCTCTGTGGTGGTGACGCACCTGCACAAGTTGCCAAGAGAAGCTGTGGCTGCCCCATCCCTGGGAGTGTTTAAGTTTGGGTTCAATGGGGTTTGGACCAACCTGGGATAGTGGAAGGTGTCCCTGCCCATGGCAGGAGGTGAAACTGGATGAGCCTTAAAGCCCTTTTCCACCCAAACCAGTCTGTGATTCCAGAATTCTGTGTTTGTTTGGCTTTTAAAGTCAGTACAGAAGAATATCCCAGGTTGTGCCCTCATTCTTGAGGGGGACATTAATTAACATGTTTGAGGCCAGAATTTGTGTCCTCACCTTTGGCTGTAAGCTTTGTGATGTGGTAGGTGAGACAGTGTTACACGTCTGCAGTGATCACGGTGCCTGTCTGCACCCAAACAGCCCACCCTGCACAGGGCAGCCCTGCGATCGTGTCATCAGGGAGCCTTTCACAACCTCTAAGGTGACATTGCAGTCACTCCGAAATGACACAGATGTGGTAGAGGGTGACGTTCTTGTCATCTTGACACAATGGTGACATTAGCGTCTAATTATCTTGTAGTCAATTTAACATCACCAGTCACATCCTGTAGATCACATATTGTACCACCCTGACAAACGGAATCTCCGGGGGCCATTATAGGTTTGGATCACCAACAATTCAGGTGATCAGGGAAGCACTGGATGGATTCAATAAGCATGGCTGTGCTGAGCTGTTTCTGCAATGGCCGTTGGCTGCCTTGAGGCCTGGGTGTACAGGGATGCAGTGGTGAAAAGGAATGGAAAAGATGAAAAGCTTGCACCGGAAAACCAGACAGGAATAGTGTTACACCAGGACCTGGTGCTTGTGGGATGTGGCAGCAGCCCAGAGAACCAGGCGTACAAGGGAGCACGACAGAACCCAGCTTTGCTGGGAGGACAAGCCTGGTCATTAGCACAGTGCAATTAGAGCTGACCTGACTTAAATTGGATCAGCCTCTTCCTATTCTTAGGGCCTCCTTAATTTCTCATTAGCCCTAGCTGCAGTCAGGGCTATCACAGCATTTCTGTGTGAGTTGGTAAAACATAGCCTGGTGAAGCAGGGGACAGGGTGATCATTGCTGTCATCACTGGAGACTGATGGTTTCATCCAGACATCTGAGACATGACTGAGGCCGGTCAAGTAACCGGAGAAGGCAGCGAGTAATATGTTCCACAGACATTCCCACAGGAGCGAGGGAAACATCTTTGCTGGATGATTTGGTTGGTTATGCAGTGCTGACGTCTCCAAATTCTGCTCCTCTGAGAGGCGCTCACTGTCTCCCAAGGGGCGAGTGTTGTTGAGTCACATCGAGCTCCTCCGGAACGCACACACGCTGCTCGAACACAACACGGCTCCTCTGGCTAATGAGCACTTCTGCAACAACTGCGGTGCTGGGTTCTGGAGTCCAGCCACCGGGATGTTTTCCCCTATTTAATTAGATAACAGTCAACATATTTCAGAAATAATGTCTCTCCCTCAAGAACCATTTGTTGTATGTGCCTAGTTTTCTGTTTCTCAATTACCCCTTTTTCAGAAAATGTTTCTGGTTTTGATTGATCCTCAGTTGTTATTAATTCCTTCCTGGCTGTTTTATCCAGAAATGAGAACTATAAATTCATATCTCTGGATGTAATCACACCTTTATTACAGCGCATCACAGAATACACAACAAAAAACAAATGCAGCTTTACATCTCAGTATTATTCAAATGAGTTCTGATTTTTTTTATTTTTTATGGGTGACCTGGTTTGGGGATCGTTTTATGCATGTTTATTGTAATCACACCTAAATATTACCTTCTTTCTTAGCATTTGAGGTCACTTAAGGTAATTGCAAAATTTAGTTTTAATGACATGCATGGTTAGTAATGAATTGCATTGGCCACCCAGAACAGTTGTCCTCATGTTATCAGTCACTGCTTAGATACTTACAAGGGAAATTTTACAGTTTTTCACAGGGACAGAAATGGTCATACAATGGTCATATGTGCTTGGTCACACAATTAAATTTAATTGTATGACCACGCATCAGGGTCATAATCTTTATATGACAGTTAATGCTTTCACCACTTATCAATTCACTTATTATGTTACTTTTTGAAAAGTGAAGTGTTGAACAAATAAGCAGATCTTTCTCTTCTACATATGTAAAGAAAGAATGTAATTGAATAAGCCTACTGAAAATTTTGATTTTATGTGAATAGGTCTGTTAACTCATGATGGCATCTCTGTGTCTTGTTAAATGGATGTCCCTTTCAAATTTGGGAAAAAGCTTTTATGCATTTTGTGTGGGCTGTGTTTCAGCTGAGCCCCCAGTACCTTGTTAGGCTGCGGCAGCTCCTGTAGCACACCTTGTTCAAAGCATCCTTAGGAGCAGGCCTGCTCCATAGAGCTGAGATTCAGTGTGTTGCTCTGATCTGACAGGATTCCTGCCACCTGATTGACATGACATACATGAGCAATCCCGTGTGTGTCAGCCGTGTTTTGCACGTCCAAAATTAGTTGTGTCCTTCAGTTCCCTCCTGACTGCTTCCCTTTTAAATCTTTGGCTGTTTAAATTTTTGGAAGAATGAAGTCTAAGCGAAAATCAAGGAACAGCATGAAAGTCACAGAGTCAGATGGAAATTTTGGTGCTATTTTGATGAGTTTCCTGAAGTTTTCGCATGCATTTGTTTTATGTAGGACCAAGCTGTAGTGGCCATTCCAAAATAGTGTTGCCAAAGAGCTGCTGATGTTTGATTTGTTTAATTTCCAACCTACACTTGATAAAAAAGCCAGCCCAGGGCTGACCTGTCCGTGTGGACCCCCAGCAGCGGCTGTTGGGGGGTGCCTGGTGAGCCTGGCACCCAGAGGTGTTGGTAAGCCATGGGCTATGGCTGCAGGGCAGGGCCAGTAGATGCCTTCAATGCAGTCTTGTTTCTCGCTGAGGAAATAGCACAGAGTGCCTGAAAGTTTGTTTGATTCCTGGAAAGAAATTAGATGTGGCCATATTTTCCACCAACTGTTCGAATATGTGTGACTGATAGAGGCAAATACAAACAAAAATAGACTCTTACCAAGCTGTCTGCACAGTACTAGGGGACAGGGGCCAAGCTGAGCCTCACTGTGTCATGCTGGCATCAGAAGAGCTAAACCAAAATTTTCACCTCTAATTAAACCCAAGGGTTAATTTGTACCCTGCAATGGCATCAGAGGTGTATCCACCCACAGCACGGTGCACACCGAATTCCTTCCCATTCAGTAACTCTCGCTGTGCTCCTCTACTTCAGCTCTGAAACCAAAACTCTTTGGCAATCTCAGGCTTTAGCTTTTATTTATTTGATTGTAGTGCTGGCAATAAAGCTTTCATGTGGAGCAAGAAGGAGATGAACATTAAACCAGGTTAAGTGGCCCAGTAATTGAACCTGCTAACAAATGGGGGGAAGCCCTCTTTGTAATAATTTCTTTGCTTTGCATAATGCGTGAGTCTAAAGCAAACAGGGTTTTCCGTGGGCTGTTGATGTGTGTGTACTCGATGTGGCACGTTAATAATGCACATGGAAATTGAGTAATCGGCAGGTTGTCCTCTCAGCACACAGACTGCCATTACCCAGAGTGCGTGGCAAATGAGGAGTTCAATAATACACAGAGGGCTGTGTGCTCGGCAGAACAGAGGGAGGGAGGGTGATCCTGCCTTAGAGTGTGGGATCACCCCGAGTAAAGCCCTTTGGGAAGTGCAAAGCTTCATAAACAAGCAGTGGCTAAGGCGCTGCTCTGTGTGTCTCAGACAGACAGCACTTCAGTTACTGCTTTCCAGGCTCATCAGATTGTTCTGGCTGCCTTGCTCTGCAGTCCCAGCATCCTCCTGACCTGCCAGGATTTTGTGCCTATGATCCCTTTCGCTGTGCTTCTGCTGCCCTTGGCACACGCTGTGCTCGGGTGCTGCCCAGGTGATGGCTCTGACCACCTCTGTCTGTTTATGGGCTCCTTATGCCCATCGGTCCGGGGTGACAGAGTGCATCCAGAGAGGTGATGCACCTGTCTGAGGATGGCTCGAAGCTGCTCCTCCAGGAGCAGCAGTGGAGCTCAGGATGGATCCCTGCAGGGATGTGGCTTCCTCAGGATGCCTACTGCCCCCTACTCTTCTGTCTACCCACTACCTGCTGCCCACTGCCTGGGGACCTGGGGCCACCTCACCTCATCTTCCTGCCTTGCTGCCCCTGCCAGGACCCCGCTCCAACACACACTGCACCCATGTAACAATTCCCCCTCTGAGTTCTGTTCCTGTGCAAAACTAACCAGCGTTGGGTCCTCTCCGTGTTTCTGTGGTGTTGTTTCCCTCTCTGCTGTTGCCGTGTGCAAATGCTGAGATGCAGAAACACCTCCGTGAAATCCCTCTATCTGTGCAGGACTCACAGTGATTCTGTCATTTTTAATGCAGCACCCAATTTACAACCCTCAGCATGCTGCCGGAGCAGCAGAAAGATAACAAATTACCAACCTCATTTATTTTGTTGCATAGTTTGTTTTGTAATTACAGGAGGAGGGTGGTGGTGGTGGGCAGGGGCTGCTCGCGGGCTCTGGTGGGTGTGTGTCTGTCTCAAGAATGGTGACTACATCTGATGTGGAATGGGGTATCACCCCACAGCCCCGGAACACGGTGTGAGCCCAGGGCTGCAGGCTGTGTGTCCGTGGGGGCACAGGTGCCTGAGCAGGTGAAACAGGAGCTGAGGGGCATGTTGACCTGCCCAGGAAGGTCCCACCTCTCCAGCCAAGATGGACCGTGACAGTGCCAGAGGGAGCCTGGGCTGCTGTCTGAGGGAGCAGCAGGAAATGGGAAGAAGGGGCCCAGCCTGCCAGCCAAACTGGAAATGCGGAAGGAAAAAGGCCACATGTCTTATTTTGAACTGTCACATTTTTTTAATGAGGGTTAATATTGGATTCTTCAGCAAAATGCCTCCCTGTGCTTAATGAAATTCCAGCCTGGCCATGGTTTCAACCTGGCTTGTGAATGACACTAAAAGCTTTGTGATTCAATAGTTGCCCGTGTATTGCCAGTGACAATTGAGGCTAAAGAAAATACCAGCAATCCCTGCATTAATCAACAAATTAATTTACTCTGCCTGTGCTAATATTGATCATTTTCCTTCAGTTTTGCAAATCTTGGCTAATGAATTTCCTGGCAAGAGGAAATTCCTTTTCTTCCTTGCCAAAAAAGAAAAATTTGGTCAAATATTGTAGAATTTTGATGGCATATGAAATGAGGGTATAAATCCCAGAGTATATTTGCTGGAACCCAGTTATGAAGTTCATCTTGCCAAGAAAAAGATGAACTATTATCTGACTCGCTTGCAAGTAGGCAGCAGACAAATTTACTTCCAGGGTGTATTCAGAGAATGGCTTAGAGCTCCATAAAAGAGAACAGTGGTCTCCAAGGCAAAGGCGGTTGAGGAGTTAGAACAGCTACTCGCTGTATTTTATTTACCCAGCTCCCAGTGCATGTTGTGACTGCTGAAATCTCTCAGTTGAGCACAGCTCAGAACCTCCAGCTGCAATACTCGGTGCTTGGAGAAAAGCTAAAGAAAATGGTGTTTAATTAAGCAGCATCAGGGCCCATCTCCTCTGTGGCGGAGCAATGGCAAGGCAGTGTGGGTAGTGCGAGCTCAGTGCGAGCTCAGTGCGTGTCCAGTGGGGTTGTCAGCCAGCCTGGACCCCCATCATCCCCTCCCTCCCCAGAAGGTCCTAGAGCAGTCATTGCAGCTCCTGTCTCCGCAGCTGGGAGCAGCAGGAATTGGGGATTTTGTCCCGCTCTTCAGCACTTTCCAGCAGTGCCTCTGGAGGGCTGCAGGGCAGCCCAGTGGTGTTATCCCTGTCCGTTCCAGATGGAAGGATTAAGGAACAAAGCTTGGGGTCAGAGATGTGACATGGGGCTGAAAGAGCCTCTGTTGCATTTGGTGCCATTTGAGCTATTTTAATTTTAAGCTAATTTTTTGTGTTGTCAGACTCAATATCATCAGCATCACCCCCACGCCTCTGCAGCGTGGCCACTGCTGCCACCACCACTGTGGCCATGGTGTCACTGCTGATAACTTCAGTCTGACATTAGAGAGATTAATTTACTATGAAAATGACCCTCGGGAGACTTGTGCAGATGCAGGATGAATCATATTTGAAAAATTGGATGTCTCGTTGTTTCAGAAGTTCTAATTAACTTTTTTTAGCCATCAAAAGCAGTGGATATAAACACATCATGTCTGCAGCATCCTTCCAATGGGATGGCTCAAGGAGCAAAAGCCTCTTACCATTCTGTGGGAGACAGGATGACTGCTGTGTTGTGCTGGGACCTGCTCAACCAGGCTGTTTCCATCTTGTGCATTTTCATTGAGAAGGTAAAAGAATATGTCTTGGATAAACATGGAGCTTGGATTTTTCGTCTTTTTCTGGAAAACCTAACAAGCAAATATTTCAAATAATGAGAGACTCTCTTTGGGACCTGTGAGACTGGAGAACATAAGAAATTAAACCAAACTTTCATTTTAAATCTCTAACTGTCTCAGTTTTATGATCAATAATCTGCTGCTTTTTTTTTTCCTGAGGTTATTCTCATTTTCCTCACCGTTTCTCCTGTTGTCACCTTTATCCAATATTCTATAAAATAGGATAATACAAAACTCTCCAGACATGGAGGCTGTAATAAGACCCAGCAGAGAGTCCAGCTGGGGAATTTCTACCAACTAAGTGGTTTTGTCTTCCTATTGAGCCCAGTTTGATATGCCCAAGCATCTTCCTGCTGTATGAAATGGTACCTCTCAGCTGTGCAGTCAAGGTGGGATGTTGTTGAGATGTGTTTGAGGGGAGGGAATGCCCCTGCTCACACCTGGGAGGAGGAGGAGGAGGAGGATATGATGCAACAGCAGCATGAATTCCGTCTGGTACTGTGCTGGTGGTAGAACTAAAGAAAAGGTGTTTCCCTCTTTCCTGCCTGGACTCCTGTCTGTGAGTGGTGCTTCCAGAATACCCTTCCTGCACTATTTTCAGCCCAAGATTTGGGAGCTCAGAGCACTTTGCAACAGAAGTCCAGGATTTGCTGTGCCTGTCTCTGCAGGAAGCCACACCTTGTCACGTGCACCCCTGATCTCTGGCATCCCCACTATCGCCCAGATATCAGTGTTAGATTCTGAGCCACCCCCCAGAGCAGTGATAGGATTGGGATAAACCCCTATTTCCCAGCACTTACCCTCTCTTCTCCCAGGAAAAGGCAGGGTGAGCTCAGCTCATGGTTTGAGTACCAGGCCACTCTTGTGGGAGTGTGCTGGTGACTCCTGATGGGGTTGGGAAGAGCTAAGGCTGGTTTGGGGAGCCTCCTCTTCTGAATTGCTGTGACTTGAGGTACGACAATAACTGAAGGCAGTACTTTCTGGGCTCAGGTCTGAAGGTCCTGGGTGCAGTCCCTTCAGCTGAGAGGTCTCTGAAGAGAAATCCCTATTCTGAGAAGCAGTGCTGGGATGGGGCTGTGCCAGCTGGTGTGACCAGCGTCTCTTCTGCTGGTTCACTCAAGGATGTGCCATTTGAGGGAGCTCTGAGTGTGCTCCCCACAGGACAGCTCTCCTCAGCTCGCTGCCATCCTGCTGCACAGCTGCAGCTCAGGCTGCGGGCTCCTGCTCCTGCCCACAGCACTGCTAAGCAGTGAGGTGATGCTGTGCCAGTGCTGCCAGCACTGTGCCACAGCCTCCGCTCTCCTGCTGGGCTGGGACAGCACTGAGATCTCTGCTTCACTTCAAACGTAAAAGCTCTGTCTTGACCATGTGTGGTTGGAAGCTTCCTGATGGCTCTTGCTTGGGAACTTGGCACTGATGAAGTTGGAGAACAGACAATTCATGCATTAGGTTTCCTAGAGCAACTTGCTGGTTTGCAAAGGAGAAAAAAAAACCAACCCAAAACCCTACATCCACAAAAAAGCATTTAGTATCACGTGTCAGAACCATCTGCACATGTAAAACATGGAAGGGAGGGGAAAACTGTTGTTCAAATGTAAATGCCAGAATTCTGCAATTCAAATTCAGGAGATTCGAATGACCTCGTTTTGGCAATTAGCAAGCATAGGATTCCCAGTTTATCAGCCTGTGTACAGTATGTACACCTCAGCTGGTGCGGGGGAGCTCTGGCTGCACCTGTGGGTCACCCCCTGCCCAGTGCCTGGGCTGCTCACACCCCTCTGCTCCAGACAGGACTGTGGGCTGGCAGCCAGGTGCTCTCAGCGACCTCCCAGGCCAATTGGCTTGTGTTCACTAAAACCAGTCAGCTTCCAATGCATCTTTTCCCTCACCATCCTCTGTGAAGTTTTATCAGGATTTTTGTACCAGTGTGATAAGGCCGACAGCTCTTGTCACTGACAGACATGATGTAAAAGGTGATGGGCTCCTAAAGGTGTGGCCAAGGGTCCACTGGGATTTTCTCAAGTCTTACTTTTTCTGGAAATATGTTTAATTCTTACTAATATAAGCGTTTTCGTTAACTTCTGTTTAAGCTGGGCAGCTATCTAGTTTGAAAATCCATCTGAGAAGTTATGGACAGTTATGGGCAAGGGTGTTGCCCAAACCCGTTCTAAAGTCAGGCTTTTGAATACAGCTGTGATGGACAACAGGAGTGAGTTCCAGATGAACCGTTCATCCCGGGGTGAAGGCTCAGCCATGACCCCTGCCCAGCCTGACTCTGCACACTGTGTTCGGAGTGGGGAGAAAGGCACTGCTGCTGTGAGGGAAAGGAGAGCTGCCAGGAGTCCCGGGCTCGGCAGGGGCTGCAGAAGATCCTCCTGGGCTGGGAAACACCGTGCACGTTGCTGTCTGCTGGACAGAGAAGCTGTTGCAGGAGGTCTCTGCTCTTGGTGCCCGTTTGAGTTTTTACTGTCAGAACAGCTGTTGCCCTGGGGCGTGTGAGCCTTGGTGATGTGCTGTGCATCCACAGCAGTGCAGGTGCACACAGCAAAGGTGTTAATGGGCAAAGGAACCAGCGAGCGAGCAAATGAACACCCCGGGCCGTTTGTCAGGAGCTCTACACGGGCAGAGCTCTCCACAGCTCCCTCAGAGAGAAAAACAGCTCTGTGACAACTTGTCTGTCAATGTCAAGGAGACTCTCTAATGTACTGACGTCTGGAGACCGCTGCCTCCAGGGGAAAGAGGCCTTGGTGATCTGCTGAGCAGCGGCCAGCACAAGGAGGGAGCTGAGCAGCGCACGAGGAGCGAGCTGTGCAGCGCACGAGGAGAGAGCTGTGCAGTGCACGAGGAGCGAGCTGTGCAGGGCACGAGGAGCGAGCTGTGCAGCGCACGAGGAGCGAGGGGTGCAGGGCACGAGGAGTGAGCTGTGCAGCGTACGAGGAGCGAGCTGTGCAGAGCACGAGGA
>VZTX01017221.1:11082-25129 GCA_013400915.1 Pardalotus punctatus
TGTGCAGTGCACGAGGAGCGAGCTGTGCAGTGCACGAGGAGCGAGCTGTGCAGGGCACGAGGAGAGAGCTGTGCAGGGCACGAGGAACGAGCTGTGCAGGGCACGAGGAACGAGCTGTGCAGTGCACGAGGAGCGAGCTGTGCAGTGCACAAGGAGCGAGCTGTGCAGTGCACGAGGAGCGAGCTGTGCAGGGCACGAGGAGCGAGCTGTGCAGTGCAAAAGGAGCGAGGTGTGCAGTGCACGAGGAGCGAGCTGTGCAGTGCAAAAGGAGCGAGCTGTGTAGTGCACGAGGATCGAGCTGTGCAGGGCACGAGGATCGAGCTGTGCAGCGCACAGAGAGAGCGCTGGGGCCGGGAAGAGCCTTGGCTGGCACCTGCAGTGCTGGACGCACCTCGCTGGAAACGCCTCTAAGGCTGCCCCGATGGAGTGCTGCAGCCGGCTCTCCAAGGTCCCAATTAGTACCTGAGCCGTGCCGATAGCTCCTTGTGCTTTCTTACCGGATCTACTATTGGGATTTTACTGCTTTCCTTCAAAAAAATCTTTGGCTATTGCTATCCAGCTGGCAAGTGCCAACTGCAGCACCTGCCTGCCTGCTGCTGCCCATGCAGGGAGCAGCCGGGGGCTGCTGAGCCACGGCAGCACGGCACATGTGTGCAGCACGGCACATGTGTGCAGCACGGCACGTGTGTGCAGCATGGCACGTGTGTGCAGCACGGCACACGTGTGCAGCACAACACATGTGTGCAGCACGACACATGTGTGAAGCACGGCACGTGTGTGCAGCATGGCACGTGTGTACAGCACGGCACGTGTGTGCAGCACGGCACACGTGTGCAGCACAACACATGTGTGCAGCACGACACATGTGTGAAGCACGGCACGTGTGTGCAGCACTGTCATGGAGAGGGAAGGATCCCCTGGAGAAAAGCAGCATGGCACATGTGTGCAGCACAGCACATGTGTGCAGCACGGCACATGTGTGCAGCACTGGAGTGGAGAGGGAGGATTCCCCTGGAGAAAAGCAGCGTGGCACTGGTGGCACTGGGACGCAGCTCCCCACCTGCTGTTGTTCAAGGCTCCGCACTCTGATGTCTCTCTCTGGCCCTGACCCAGGAGCGGGAGGAACCTTCTCTCTCTCCACAACTCCCTGACCCAGGAGGGGGAGGAACCTTCTCTCTCTCTCCACAACTCCCTGACAGGAGGATGGGGCCAGGTGGGGGCCAGGCTCTGCTCCCGGGGAAGAAGGCACAGGACAAGAGGAAATGCTGCGTTGGGGAGGTTCAAGTTCAATACAGGGAAAATTTCTTCCTGGAAAGTGTTGGTAAGCCCTGGCACAGCTGCCCAGGGTAGTGGTGGAGTCCCCATCCCTGGAGGGATTTAAAGGCCCTGTGGATGTGGCACTTGGGGACCTGGGTTAGTGATGGCCTTGGCAGCGCTGGGCAATGGTTGGACTTGATGGTCTTGGAGGGCTTTTCCAACCTAAAGGGTTTTGTGATTCCATGTTGTGAGGGGATGGGAATGTGTTGCAAAGTTGTATTGAATTGACAAGTCATGACAGCATTTTTATAGGTACAGTTGGGAGAAAAATCAGCCACAAAGAGAACTCAGTTTTATTTGCCATTAATTTTGAATTGCTTCAACAGATGTTTGCTGGGAGCTGCTTTAACCTGCTTAATTTGTCTTCTGTGTAAAAGGAAACAGATAGCCTCAATTAAGAGACTGATTAGCAAGTTCTTTAATGGCTTTTGGTAGCTTTAGTCATTATTGCTGATACAGAATACTGAATCCTGGGAGCTGGGATTTAGTTATTCTGTAAAAGCTAAAACATATTGCAGCTGTGTGTTGTCTGTGTCCCTCTTGGCTTTGTGGGAAGTTGCCTGGTCTTTGCTGCAATCCCTCACTCCCTGACCACAGTGCCAGCCCAGCGGTCACTGCCCACCAGGGCTCCCCAGCACTGCCAGTGGCACTGCCAGCAGCGTGGTGGGGCTGCACACCATGGGTCACTGTGCACTGTGATCTCAAGTTGGTGACTTTTACATTGTGGACAAAGTCAATTTGACCTTTTAATGCTGTGTTGCAAAGCGTGGGGGCAGCACATGTGGAATCGCTGTCCTGCTGGGTGTGCTGGGCTTTGGCCCATCACAGTGGCTGCTGAGGTTTCTTCCTTTCAATCTTTCCTCCCTCTCTCTCTCTTTTTTTTTTTTTTTTTTTTGCTAGGCGATGGTGCCTTGCAGTGTCCACAATTAACAGATTTAACTCTAATCAATTAATGGCATCTCTGGCTGCATTCCCAGCAGACACATGTCCAAGGCTGGAAGGAGTGACAGGCTCGTCATCTCCAAGGTGTGTCATCCAGCCTCCCACAAGCGTTCCCTGCTTTCCTGCGTGTTCAGGTACCAGGATGAACTTCTCTCTTGGCAGCTTATCTTGCACACAGCTGACAGACTTTTCCCTTGGTGCCATCTCGCTCCCGCACACCACACACCAGCTGAAGACTGTTCTGTGCCGCTGTTCCTGAGACCAGGCTGAGGGGATTGTTTCACCTGAGCCTTACCTGCCCACGGGCTCGGAGAGATCTGACTGGGAAGGGCTGGTCCAGCCAAACACGTTGAGCACGCTTAATGTGAATGCTGCAGTGTTCAAAGATCAGTGAGGTCAGGTGCTGGGTTGGTGCCGCATTTCACCTGGGCACAGACTGCTAGGGAGCGAGATTGGTTTAATCAGATGCCAGACCTCACGCTGTCCCTGCTCCTGCCTGTGCTCTTCGGGCTCAGCTTTCTGCTGCACCTCCAGGCTGGGTTTTGGAACACCCTGATGGTGCAGTCTGTGGGACACGAGCGTTGGGAGCACTGTGCCTGCACACTCACAGTGATCCACTCCATCACCTGTGAGAGGCCAGGCTGGTGAATTCTTCCCTAAGTGGTGACAGCAAATAACATTTACAGCTCCTTTCTTAGTTCTCAGGTAGGAGCTGTGTGTATTTTTCCAGATATATCAGAAGTCAAGCATTCCTTGACTTACTGAAATCCATTATTTCTCCCCCATATCTGGCTCCTCGTGCACCCCTTTGCTGTCGGGACTGCCACACCAACGCTGGTGGCAGTGGCTGGGCAGATCCATGGGGCTCTTTCATCACTGAGACCTGGATGCCAAAGAACCTGCTGCATCTAACAGATCTGTGGTGTCTGGGACTATTCTTTGGTTGATGTTAAACAGTTGCTCATGTTTCATATTTCATATTTAGCGGGAATGCTGCTTGCACAAAGAGGGCAGCCAAGCTTATTTTTTTAATAAATAATTGAGGGCCACCATTTATAAACTTACTGAGAAATTACATGCTGAAATATTTGCAAGCCGGCTACACAAAACAGCCAATCATTTATGGAAATCTCAACCAGCAGTATTTTGTCCCTTGTTTGGTCCCGCTCAGTTTACACATCTTAATGCTGTGTCCTGAAGACAATGTGTGCTTTGGTTGCTGAGAATTAAGTCAATAAATGAGTATAGAGAACTCAGCCAAGGGCAAAAATCAGTCTTTACATCACTGTGAAAATGTGTTATTTATTTATTTCCATTGTCACTCAGAGAATGTTGCCACAATCACATTGAAAGTGATAAAAAATTTGTGGCTGAAAATTGCATTTTAGGAAGCTGAGGCCAGTTTTTCTGCTAAAAAGAGAAAAATAAAGCAAACAGAGGAAAGAAGGTCTGAGAGAAGGAGCCACAGGAAGGCAATACATCTGCAAAACAGAAGGGTAAAGTGTGCTGCTCAAATCATCGTGCTGAAGATTGATGGTGAGCAGTAGTTTGGCCCTAAAGAGGCGAGGTGCTCGGTCTGCAGCTCACTTCACTGCTGTTTGATGGCTCTCATCAGGCTGTGAGACAAGACTGCAGTGATATTAGTGTGCAGTTAAAAATTCCCTTTGGTGATCTGTTCTCACGCCTCTTCCTGCCTGGGAAGCTCGAGAGGAAAGTTGTGCTGTGGCAAGGGGAGTGTCATGGTGGCCCCGCTCTGGGTGGCTCAAACTGTGGTGTCCAGCATCGAGAGCAGCCTCTGCAGCAGCAGTGCAAACATGGAATGAGATCCTTCCTAGGTGCTATTAAACTGTGCCACTGCCTTCAGAGCAACATAGGAGCAGGCAAGATTTAATCCAGGAAATGTTTATAGGATAACCGAACCTTGTTTCATTTGCATTTAATATGTGAAGCTCTTAGCTCTCTGTTGGAAGCAAAACTCCTTGAGTTTTTGCAGATGTGTAATGTGGATATAATAATCTCTGGAAATGTGTTTTGTGTAAATGATTATTTTCAAGGATGAAAGAAAAAAGCAAACCTTCAATTCTGGTTAGGATTTTGGTTTCACCAGTCAAAACTCTTTTTCTTCTAGAACATCATAAACAATCTGTTCAGCTGTAGAAGGGACTGTCAAGAGACATCTGTGAAGACATGAGGTAACGAGTGGAACAGCACACAAGGGCTGTCCCTCAGGCTGATCTCATTAAAAGGCACCACTGACGTACATGGTGCAGGTTTGTAATGGAGTTTTATTTGTAATTGTTATATCAACACCTATGATCCTTGCAGCGGAAGAGAGACCCAGAAGGATTGATTTCTTCTGCAGGTTTTGTGTCTCTCTATTTTGAGCAGACTAACTAACTAACACTGTGAGTTTTTTTCTCTCTGTCTCTCAGTGAGGCCATTGCTGTGCATTCTGCACATTGAGTCCCTCCCTAAGTCCAGCATTCATGACAAGGGCTGCACCTCAAGACTGTGGGCAAGGGCTCTGCTTGTCTGGAGCCACAGGTTCCCTCAGTTTTTAAAGACAGGGAAGGTGAAAGACACTTTTTTCCTTAGGGCAGTGGGATAAGGCATAAAAACGGTGAAAGAGACCTGGTAGTAATCATGGTATACCGTGTGCATGGAAAAGCCTGATCTAAATGTGCCACAGCTGGTTGTTCTGAGGGAAGGCTGAGGGTCAGAAATTCAAACCATTCAGCTCCCCAAGGGTGTCAGCTCTTCAGTCCAGAGCCAGGACACCTTCACCTGGTGGTGCTGGTATGGACTGGCATGAAGCCCCACCTCTGGAGCAACATCTGGACCTAGGTAAGAGCTGCACGTCAGCACAGGTGGTTAGAGGAGTCAGCACAAGGCTGAACAGGACAGGCAACACCAGAGAGCAGGGAGAGACACGGGCATATCTGGTCATTAGCATTATAATTGTTCTAAAAGCTCCATTTTTTATTCAAGCAAAATTACAAGGATTGTTTGTAACAATGGAATGGCAGCCTGATTATTTGGTTTGGATTTACTATGGTGGGAGCCTTCAGGAGGACACGCTGGCGATGGGGAGCCCCCAAACCATGCACGTCTGTAGGGACTGGTGCCAGAGCTGGGGTGGGGCCATGCCCCAGCAGGGCAGAGGGGACCTTGTGTCCCACCCTGCAGCCCTTGTGTCCCACTCTGCAGCCCTTGTGTCCCACCCTGCAGCCCTTGTGTCCCACCCTGCAGCCCTTGTGTCCCACTCTGCAGCCCTTGTGTCCCACTCTGCAGCCCTTGTGTCCCACCCTGCAGCCCTTGTGTCCCACCCTGCAGCCCGTGGGACCTGCCCTGCCGGGGGTCTCTGCACCGCCTCAGTCCCTGGGGACTGGAGCAGAGTGCAGCTGGGGAGGGCTGCAGCCCCACACTATTTTTGCTATTTTTGCAGTTTTTGCTGTGTATCTGGTCAGTGCCAGTCTGTTGTGTGGGCAGATTGTGCTTGTCTCAAGGTATTTGGAGTGGATAATCTGATCAGTGCCAGTCCGTTCTTGGCTTCTCTGTCCACCTGCTGACTCCCTTGTGTCACCCTTCTGTTGCTTCATCCATCTGTCAAGAATTTACTTACAAAATGCATTAAAATAAATCACTGGGATTTTATGTGCAGAGATCCTGTTTCCAGCATCTCAAACCCCAATAAGTACCTGTGTCTGTAGGAGCAGTGTTGTAAAGTCCTGCACTTCAGTACTAGCGATTTACAGGAATGCCGTGATGCCTGGGGAACAGCCTTTCAACATTCCGATTTGGTGGTTTTCAGGGTTCATTTTATACCTTGTTGCTGAGTAGTACAGGTTTTCAGTGCAGGTGCATGTGCTGAGCACTGTTATCACAGAAATGTATTCAGGTACAGGGCAGAGAAACAGCTTCCATAGAATTATTGCCTGACTGAAGAAGGTCATAGCTGAGACCTGGGGCTACAGAAACACTACAGATTCCGGCATTTTTTATTTTCTGGGCTATTCATTTTGATGGGGGAGCATGGGGTGACCCTGCAAGGAGTGGGCTGACTGACCCAGGGATTAAGATCTTTAAATGTTATGTCCCAGATAGTGAGAAATGTGATACAAAAATTTTTAATACATTCAGCACTGCTAAACACAGCGAGACCTGAACAAACCCCTGAGGACACCAAGACAGCCAACCTAAAATATAGGTCAATATTTTCAAATTTGGTGTAAATTCTTTTTGCCTAATTAATCTATATCTGCCTGTATGTTAATGAGAGGGAGATGCACAAAGCTGACTGCGGCTGAAACGTCCCTGAGGCTGAAAGAAAACACCTCCAGCTTGTGGCTAATTATTTTTTCCTTAAAATTTATTACTCTGGAAGATAAGCAAACCTGGTGTTTATTTGACCTGTGCACCTTGTACCAGACTCTTTCCAAATATTGTTCTTTAAAACAGCAATTAAAATATTAGAAACAGGGAAGAAAATGCTGCTGGAAGCACAGCAGCACAGCGAGGTGGGAAGGAGGTGAACATGGCCAGAAATCACAGCTGTCTGCATCGAGGTGTTCATGGCCCGTGGCTGTGGTCGTGTCAGACGTGGGTTGAGTTTCCAGCCTTGCTGATTCTCCTCATGGGTCTCATGGCATCTGCTGTTTGCATCCTGGGACCCCCAGCCTGCAGGTGTGCAGCTAAAGGGGGGGCTCATCGCCCCCCACGAGGTTCCCACGTCCTGTTTTCCAGGGCAGCCACACCTGGCCACAGGACACGGCTGGTCCCGAGTACCATCAATGCGTCTGCCTCGTGCACTGCGCTCCATCCCTCCCCAAGGTGAGCTGCAGTCCTCAGGGAGCCGTCAGGATATCTGATGTATGCAAGAATCTGTAATAAACTGCCAACAGTTATTTCTGTAGCTAATGGGAATGTAAATTTTCAGATAACATATGTTAGTAATGATAAGCAAAATCTCTGATAAGAACCCCCCCCCAGAAGAAAACTCGGCTCTCTCTGCTGCAGTGCTGCTGCCCTTTGCTGTCAGGAGCTTCCCTGAAGGATGAATTTGTGCTGTAGAAGTGGCTACTGAGACTGAAAGTCTCTGTCTTGACACAGACCTTGTTCTTCCCAGCCAGGTGAGTTGGTTGTGCCCTGCTTGTGGTGCCTCCGTTTAGCCTGGAATGAGGCAAAGGAGGGGCCTTTCTGATTTATCTTTCTGATATACATTCTCTTGCATCCTGGGGAAAAAAATGTGAAAATGCACGGCTCAGGCAGAGCTCCCAGCGATGTCTGTGAGATCTGTGGCACACAGCTGCTGCCACCAGTGACCGACTGGGGCCCAAGGGCTCCAGATGGGGCTTTGATCATCTATGGATGCTTCTGAAATGCAGTTTTGCTCCCTCCATCCTAAAGGCTTCATAACACATTCATGATCTCGCTCTTCAGAGTGAGGGTAAGATGTGACTGACTGTGCCGCTGAGCAAATGGCTTTGCTGTGTGGAGTTTCTATTAGGCTTGAAAGCAAGTATCACTGCCTGGCCTAAGAGGAGGTTTATATTTCATGTAATGGAGGCTATACATCCCTATGTGCATTTGTAATGTACTGATGGAATTTGTCACAGGAACATCCAGACCTCTTAAACACACACTAAATATAACTTTAAAGCAATGCTAATTCAGGGGAAAAACCAGTATGCATCATCTGTCGTCAATCTGATAGTCTGTGATATGTGTAACCAATTGTTCTTATTTACATTAATTTGCATTGTGAAAAGCAATTTTACAGTTTCAGTCAGACTTAATAGGCAATTTGCAGCTCGCTGCTTAATGGCGCAGTTACTTAAGCCTGCCCCGGGGTGCTTTCGAGACCTGAGAGGAGACTAAACCTTTTAAATGTTCAATTGAACAGCTTAAAAAGTCAGGAAGTCCTCAGCTATTAGCTCTGGCTCCTGCCTGCCTTGTCATATTTGACACTGTTGCTTCAGATGCCCTTTGATTCAGATATATTTTGCCCTAGACAGCTGAAACACTGATCTGATCCTGCAGAACATCGTGGCACGAGTGGCTCCCAGCCTGCAGAGGCACCATGTTCGAGGAAGGGGAAGGTTAGAGTGTCCCACAAACCTCGTGCTGTGGCATTTGTGGGTCAGTGGATCTGCTACCTGCGTTTAATGACTGACTTCACACCGAGGCATCTCACCTCAATGACCCATTTCTGCATTTATGGACACATGAACCACCTCGGGTAGGTGTGATAAAAGCAAATTCTACAAGATGATTGAATGAAAGCCCTTAATTTGCAGCAATTTTTCTTCCGGTTGGATGTTTAGGGGCAAATTGTAAAATAAAGTAACGTGCAATTGGGTGAGCAGCAGAGGCTGTTGTGATTTGGCACTGTCGAGCACAGCCTAAGAAAGGGTCCCTGCCCCCCCAGGAAATAGTCATTCTTCTAAGAGTTGGTTTGGTTGCTGCAGAGGTGCTTTGGGAAAGCTGCAGGCAGGTCCTGTGGGGAAGGGCTCTGGCTCTGGGCATTACAGATGAGGGAGGAAGTAACAAAGAACTTCTCAAAAGCTGGAGCACCGCTGAAATCCTTACTCTGGTAACAAGTGAAGGTCATAGGATGTTTGGTGTTATGTATTGTATGAAGAATACAGCGTACATGAGACTGAAGCAGGCCACTGGTGGTGGTCATAGGTCATGACCATGGTTGTTTCTCTGGCCTCTGTACATGATGAATTATGTGAAATCACAGAATCCTCAGTGTTGGAAAAGACCTTCAAGGTTACCTAATCCAACCATTAACCCACCGCCACCATAATCACCCCTAAACCAGACCCCAAAGTGCTAACTGGCAGTTCAAACGAGAGCCAGTTTTGTAAGAATTGCACAAAAGATGTGCTGTTTGTTCATCTTTGTGCTAATGGTGATGGAGACAGTGGAGAGCTGGGACACTCACACAGCCTCATGGCAATACTGGCACGTCTGAGGTCACAGTGACCCAGTGACTGTTTTTGCTGTAGTGTGACAGTGCTGTCACTGTGATCCTCTGCCCCATTCAGCAGTGTTTGTTCCCAGCGTGCTTTCAGCTGTTGAGGCATTGATTTCATACCCATGCTGATGGGTACAATAAACATGTACCCCACTGAACTAAAGCAATACCCCCATCCTACTTCTTTAGGAGCTTGCTTTATTCCTGCAAGAGGGTTTTACTTCAAGAGATGTTGCAATTCTCTTCACAGGAGTACACTGGAGGATTCCAGAGCAGTGCTACAGCTCTGGCTCCTGGGCATATCTGGTGTTTGCAGCGTCGTGCGGGGGAGCATGGAGAGATAGTCAGGGAAGTTCCTGATCAAATCGTTCTGTGTCCTCATGCACAAAGTCCCTTATCTACAATTAGCTCAAAGGGTTTGAGGCTGTGAATATCCCTGCCACTTTAGTGAAAAATAGCTAAAGAAGGATTATGCTTTTATGATGTTTTTCAACTAGATCTGGCTAGTTTGAGGCCATCTGAGCTTTGTGATGCATGGAGGTGGTGTAGGTAGCCGAGGCAATCTGGCACTGTCTATATTTGTACTTCAGAATAGCAGAGATCCAACTGATTTTCAGTTTTAAACCTCTTTTTTTAAGATGGCCTTTGCTGTTTTCTCATGGATATATAATTAAAAAGCACTAAAGTTCAGAAGCCAAAGTGTGAGAGGTTGAAACCAGCTCGTTTAAATGGGAGGTTTGGGACATATTTACGGCATGAGTGTGAATCTTTACTGCCTTTTGGAGGTTCAGTTGTAACACAGCTGGTATTTTTAGCTTTTTGTGGGAAATAGTGACAATTGCAGCTGCACACAGTGTGACCTGTGTCCTGTGGCTGAAAGCAGTGTTAGACCCGGTGCAGGAAGGTGGCTGGAGCTCCTCTTCCTCCACCCAGGCTCAGACAGCCTTGGTCAAGGTCTGGCATCCCCACTGGTGTTTCACAGCAGCCCAGGACTCTCACAGGTGACTTTGCTGTTGTCCTTTCACACCAGCCCCTTTGGCAAGCCTGCTGCACTGTTTGCTACAAAACCCACCCAGAATAATGTTTTATTTAGTTTTCTCTGGATTATTCCCCTGCACTGACCAAGAAGCCCCTACCTAGAGAAAAAGGCTGTCACCTGAGACAGCCGTCCACTACTAAGGCTTGGTTTGCTCCCTGCCACTCTGGGGTGTTCTCTCATAGTCCCAAGGGTGTTGGAAGCAGTTGCTGCTGTTGGCCACAGGTTTTAGAAGCAGATCTGGTGAAGCTGCTGCCCAGTCTGTGTTCTGCTGCTCGGACACTCGGTCCGCTGTGCAGCTCTGTAAGGCAGCCGGGTTTTGTGTTTTGAAGTCTGTAGTGTCTAAAATGCAGAGGCAGTGTTTAAGAAAAAAATCATAATAACACATGGTTGGGTTATTATTGTGATCTTTTACCTTTAAATCAATGACTGGCAGGGACAATTTCTGGTTTGCAGCACAGTGCAGACAGAAAGCTGTTTGTTAACATTTAATACACAGCAGCCTGCAGATATAGGATGGTACATTATGGACTCATACTCCAGTTTCTGTGAAGATGATTTGCTGCATCTCAGCCTTCTGGTAATGGACACTGGGCTTTTCATCTTTCATTGATTTTTGAAGACGGGTTTCATCATCTGAGCTGCAAACCCTCTGGTTCATGCTGAATACTGAGTACATTCTTTAAAGCGTAGAGGAGTGCTCAGGAAAGACATGAGTCCATTAATCACTCGGATGTATAATGATCTTCATGCCTGTCTCCTGCAGGGGCTGGCCATGGCTGCCTGCATAGTGACACCAGAGCATATTTGTCCCCAGCCCAGGTGAGAAGCAGACATGTGCTCTCTGGAGGGGGGCACAAAGGAACAGCACCCACAGAGAATGGGATGGGTGTGCAGAAAACAGCCCAAAATGTAGAACAGGATCAGAAGTAAATTGCTGTGGAAGTGGGGTCGGTCTCAGCAGTCCCCAGCAGGTTGGGGCTGGCAGAGGGAGCCCCCAGTGCCACGTGTGTCCATCTGTGCCTGGTCTGGCCCTGTCCTCCCTGCGGGGGCCGTGGGGTAAAACAGCCCTGAGAGCTCTGCACCAACCAGAGCAGGTGAGGCTGTTCTTTGACACACTGGTACACACAGACAGGCGGCTGAAATTACTGAAATTAATCTCGTACAGATTGTTCAGAACAGATCTGCGTGGGCTGCTCTGTGTCCAGAGAGAGTCCTGTCCAGTACTGGAGTGACCATTAAGATCAATGGGAAATCAAAAGAGCAGACATGTTGTGTTTCAGTGATTATGCCAGCGTTTTAAAGCCACAGTTACAGCATAGAACGAGGCTGAACACACTCCTTTAAAAGGAACTATGTGCAAAAGCATGAAGCCTTTTCCGCAGCTGTTCCAACAGTCAAGAGCAAAGACTGAAAATGGGACAAACAGCCCTAAGATGGTGTTCTGCCTGTAAGAACTTTGTGCTTCCCTCATCCTCTGCTGGTGTGTCAGTTGGTGGCTTCCAGCACTGTGGGAATTTGTGAAGAAGCACTGGGCCATCACAGCTGCTGAAACCAGTGTCTGTGTGCCCTCAGGAACTCAGGACTGGATGCTAAACAGCAACTTGATCACCTGCTGGTCTTTGTGTCTAGGAATGAGATTAAACCTTGACGTTCAACACAACCTTCTGCCTTCTCTCCTTTTTTTTTTTTTTTTTTGGTGAGTTTCCTCCTCCTTTTCCGCTACCATGGTGCTGTGGCAGGGGTGTGAGGTATGTTAGCACTGCATTTCCCCAGGTGAACACAGCCTCAGCTGCCTCGTGTGAAGGCTGGTGTTGTTGGGGACGGTCCCAAGGTGAGCCAGGCACAGCAGGGAGAACTGAGGGAAACTTCACAGCATGCTGCCCCACCCCTGTGCCCAAAGAGACTGCCACAGCTGTGTCCTGGGTGACCCACGGGGGCACAGCGGTACCCTGGGCACGCACAGGGCTCCAGGCAGGGCCATGGGTGGGCAGGAGGGGATGGACAATATCTCTGAACTAAAGTAAGCATGGCCTTGAGCGCAGGGTCACTGTCGCCCAAGGCTGGGCACAGCTGGATCACTTGTTTCCCTCTTGAGGAGGAATGCATGGAGGTGCTGCTGTAATACAGCCTGGGAGCTGTGTAGTGGTGGAAAAACCCTGGTGAATTGATCCTGAACGGTTCTGATACACTGACAGTCCTGGTCACACTGGCTGCCTTTGATTTACTTTTCTTTCCCATCCGTGGTGCTGCATCCTTCGCAGATAACTCCAGTGACTGATTTGCCAGTTCTTTGTTTTCCTCTTTGTTTCCTCCCTGCTAGACATTGAAACATAGAGGTGCCTCCATCAGCTCTCTTGGCAAGGCTCCTTGCCTGTCCTCAGAACACCCACAGTGAGCAGCTTGTCTGTGGGTTTTCAGTGAACTGCTGGGGAAGCTGCTTTGTGACAAAAGTATGATTAATGATTGCTTTTGCATATTTCTTATAAATGAGATGCTCTGTCACTAAATAAATACACAAATAAATGGGTTGGGTGTAAAAGAACATGTTTTTCACCAAAAATGACATCCTTAGTTGTAAATTTTAACAGATGTCATGAAACCAAAGATATTATAATCTATTACAAAAACCCTTTGAAGTTCTATTTTAATTAACTGGCAAAGACATCAGAACTCTTGGAGAGAAAATGATACGTGCGTGTATCTCGAGAATCTCTTGAATGTGATGACGAGGATGTGATTGGCATGGTTGGAGGATGAAATGCCAGGGAATAGAAGTCAAGAGCAGGCGCTACTGCCACAAAGCAGAGCTGATATTTAGCAAAGGAACTCTGACATGGAAAGCAACTAAGGAAAAATGGATGCCTTAAACCCTTTCGTGCTCCAGCAGCAACAGGGGAAGGCTCTGGAGCCAGGCTGGGAGAGCTGGGCTTGTCCAGCCCGGAGAAGAGAAGGCTCTGGGGAGACCTTCGAGCCCCCTCCAGGGCCTAGAGGGGCTCCAAGAGAACTGGAGAGGGACTGGGGACAAGGGCTTAGTGTGCCAGGACAAGGCCAATGGCTTCCTCTGCCAGGGGGCAGGGTCAGTTGGGGTATTGGGAAGAAATTGTTCCCTGGGAGGGTGGTGAGGTCTGGCACAGTTTGCCCAGGGAAGCTGTGGCTGCCCCTGGATCCCTGGGAGTGTCCAAGGCCAGGCTGGCTGGGATTTGGGGCAGCCTGAGATGGTGGAAGGTGTCTCTGCTCATGGCAGGGGGTGGTACCAGATGAACTTCAAAGTCCCTTCCAGCTCAAACCAGTCTGTGGTTCTCTGATTTATTGGTGTAATGACCAAGAATTAAAGACTGAGGATGACTGGCAACTCTGAGCCTTTTAGATCACAAAAAAATTCCCCAGTTTTAAGGTTACTTGGTATGCGCTTTGCTGTATCCAACTTGGGTCTCAGTTAACCTGCAGTTTAAGTCAAAAGGAAAACCAAGAAAATGAAAAGAGCTTGACCAGTGAGAAATAATTGTGAGTTTCTTACAACACGGATGAAAGGAAGTAAGCACTGTGACTGTGGCACCAGAGCAGAGACTTTAATGAACTTTGGAAACCGTGATCCTCACACACTCAGACCCAAGTCATGGGGGAAACTGCACATCATTCCTGCCACCGGGAAATGCCAGGAGAGACCCTGTTCCTGGGAAACTCTGGGGGTGACCTTGACTCTGGGAAATGCCAGGAGAGACCCTGTTCCTGGGAAACTCTGGGGGTGACCTTGACTCTGGGAAATG
>VZTX01017222.1:0-14506 GCA_013400915.1 Pardalotus punctatus
AGCCGGGAGCCGGGAGCCGGGAGTGCGCGGCCGGGCCGGCTCGGGCTCGTACTGCGGCGGTGTCTTAGGGATGAGCTGCCTTGATTAGGCCGCAGGGGTGTTGGCCCGTCTGAGAGATGGGCCTTTGCAGACATTAACCTTTTCATAGAGCCCCAGAATAGTTGGGGTTGGGAGGGAGCTCTGTAGATCATCCCGTCCAAAGCCCCTGCCAAGGCAGGGTCATCTCGAGCAGGTGACACAGGAACGTGTGTCCAGGTGGATTTGGAATGTCTCCCCAGAGAGAGACTCCACACCCTCCCAGGGGAGCCTGTTCCACTGCTCTGCCCCCCTTCACGGAAAGACTTTCTTTCTCATGTCAAAATGAAAACGTCTGGTGTTTTAGTTTACAGCCATTGCTTCTCATCCTGTCGCTGGTCACCACTGGAAGGAGTCTGGCAGCAACCACTTGGCACCTGCCTTTTAGATACTTACTTGCATTAATGAGATTCCCTCTGAGTCTTCTGTTCTCCAGATTAAACAGGACCAACTCCCGTGGTCTCTCCTCGTAAGAGAGATGCTCCAGACCCCTCATTATTTTTTGACCCCTTTTTGTTGCCTCAGAGTCTCCTGTTGTGACTTTGTGCAGGCACTGCAGGGGCCCAGCATGGTCACTTGCTGGAGTTGCAGAAGTGCTCACCTTGTGCATATTGAGACAGACAGGTGGGTGATCGGCAGTATTGTAGAAACCAATACCTTATAAAAAGTCTTTAAAGACTCAGAATGGGTCATAGAATGGTTGAGGTTGGAAGGAACCACAGTGGGTCACCTGGTCCAACCTCCCTGCTCAAGTAGGATCATCCCAGAGCACATGGCACAGGATTACACCCAAATGGTTCTGGAACATTTCCGGTGAGGGAGACTCCACACCCTCTTTGGGCAATCTGTTCCAGTGCTCAGTCACTGCACAGTAAAATTCTTCATCATGTTCAGGTGGAACTGCCTGTGCATTTGTTTCTGCCCTTTACCTCTTGTCTGTTTGCGGGCACCACTGTGCAAAGCCTCCTCCATGCTCTGACCCCTCCCTGTGGACGCTGACAGACATTGATGAGGTCTCCTCTCAGTTGTCTCTTCTTGAGGCTGAACAGGCTCAGCTCCCTCAGCCTTTCCTCGTAAGAGGGATGCTCTGCTGAACATACCCCAGGATTGCTTACTCCAGGGTTATTGCTTACTCTGGATCTCTCCTGTCACCAGGACACATCTCCACACCAGCTGTCTCTCAGCTGACACCTGATGAGGTGGTTCGGATGCGTAATGAACTCTTCACCAAAGAGAAAGAGCGACAGTTGTCACTTCACCCACGGATTGAGAAAATTGAAGTGAAGTACGCTGGGAAGTCGCACCCTGGCAGTGTGTTTATCATGAACAAGGCTCTGTCCACGCCATACAACTGTGCCATGCGTAAGTGAATGGACTCTTGAACTAGCCCCTCATAGTGAATGTTGTGCTACCAATTGAAGTAGAAACTGAGTTAATTTTTGGAGGCTTTTTTAACAGTTTATCCTTCCAAGTAATTTACAAATTTGAAACTTGCAGTTTTTTGTTACAAATGCAGCAGTCTGAACTGCTTAGCCTGAGAAATATGGTTAATAACTGTCTAATACTGGGGTTTTTTTACTTTCTTTAGATTTAAGTGAATGGCATTGCAAGAAGTCTGTTCTGGCTCTTGTGGATGGCGAAATCTGGGACATGTACAGACCCTTGACCAAATCATGTGAAATTCAGTTCCTTACCTTCAAAGATGAAGATCCAGAGGAAGTAAACAAGGTAAGTTAATATCGTATTCCATTATAAGTGACACTGGTTCTCTGTACTTTGTCTTGTTGCAGGTGGCCCTGATTGTGACCACTTGATTCTGTGTGTACCTTTCAGTTCCATGCCTGTCTGCTTTCTTGAACTTTGTTGTCATTAAAGTTCAGATATTTTTAATGTGTTTTTAATGGTGCATCATGATTATCATTAGCTGGACCAGCATGTGGGCTAGGTGATGTGTTTGCATTCCTTTCAATTGTAATATTCTATCATTTCAGATTTACATATCTCCAGGGGTACATCTGGCTTGCATTCTAAGTGCAGTTTTGATTTTTTTCGTTTGTTTCTGTTTGGAGAATCATCTCTGAATAGAAGTTTAAATACTAAAGAAAGTAATCCTAGAATCATGGAAAAGCTTGGGTTGGCAGGGACATTAAAAACATCCAGTTCTACCCCCTGCCATGGGCAGGGACACCTTCCACTAGACCAGGTTGCTCATAGCCCTGTGCAGCCTGGCCTTGAACACTTCCAGGACTGGAATGCTTGGGTTGGCAGCTAGGTTTGTGCATCATCCAGTTACATTTTGGGGTTTTTTTGGTAATAATTAGCTTCTGGGCCATAAATCCATATTCTGAAATTCTCTTTGTAGGCGTATTGGCGTTCCTGTGCCATGATCATGGCGTGTGTGCTAAAGCGAGCATTCAAGGATGAATACTCAGTCAGCCTAGTTAAATCTCCAGAAGTGCCAGGTGATAAAAGTGTTTTGTATTGATTGTCTTTTGCTGCTTCTTAAGTGAGTGTTTAATAAGCAAACTTAGAAAAAATCAGAGGCTCCTTTCCCAATGATTGATGGTACTTAGCATTGATATGTGTATTAGATGCTGTAGTGGTTGGCTTTGATTTATAATAATCACACTAAGAACAATTTTGTTACCAAATGTTCAGAAAATTGTTCTGTGTGGCCACTTGGTTTCAGACCACTTAAGATTTCATAGCTGAAATTAAAAACTAAACCTCTGTATTGTGAAGTGACATGAGCAAGGTTTCTAGATGTGATGTGATGTATTTCTGTGGAATTTGCTCTAATAACTGCATAACCTTGTCCAGCACTTGAGTTACTAAAAATGACAATGCCTACACCAAATTGGAAGATGATTGAGTTACAAACAAGCTTAGTAACAACTTCGGCTCATCTGTGACCTGATTTAAGATTTAGAAAAGTGAGAAAATGCACAATGGAGGAGGTTGCTTCAATAAAAAAGCCTGCATAATTATGTATTTAATATATGAGAAGGTTGGTTGCTGGTCATGTGGAGTGCTATAACTGCTTCTCTTTCTAGCAATTTCAGCATTTGTTGTGATTAGTAAGTACAGGTAAATATTTCAGTTTTACCAGAATTTTGAATAATCTTGGATATGCTTAGCTATGTCATTATACTGTATGTGTAGAAATAGCATGAGCTTATTGGGTTCATAGATATGATTTCTAAATAGCCATAACTGAATGTACACAAAAGAGTGTTCTAACAGCTATCAGAGAAATTTGTGTTGCCTTTACCAGAAATTTGTGCCATGCTTGTGTCATGGATAAACATTTTACTTTAGCTCTAATATTGTCTGATTTCTCTATGCAATAAATTCCTCTTTGTAATTTAGTAGTTCAGATTTATTGTATGAGGTGTACATTGGAACAACTGTGAAGTATTTTTAAAGTGAATGGTTTTGTTTTATTTCTTCTGTGTTAGATGCAGTTTTGTGAAGCAGTGTATTTTTCCCCCTTTACTGGAGTTCTGTTATACTGACACTGCATTAAAACTCATTTCAAATTACTTTCTCATGCAGTGAAATGAAATTAAAATGACACAAGTTCAATCTGCCATTTTATTATGTAATCAGAGCTGAAAACTTTTGTTTTATGGTGAATTTCTAGAGATAATTCTGTTTTTCTTTTCATTCATTTTGCTGTAAGAATATAATATGACCGTGAAGTACATACTTTATTACAAACATGAATATTTTTCTCTTTGGATTGGAATTGCAGTGATCTCTGGAGCTTTCTGTTATGATGTAGTTTTGGACAAGAAACTGAGTGACTGGAAACCAACAAATGTAAGCACTTTTCTTGCCCAAAAAGTTGTGTAGATTATGTCCTTGTCCACTTTTTCTTTTTTAATGGGGGAGAAGGGCCAGAGCTTTTTTTTTTGTCAGTGCACGTCAGGAGTACTCTTTGGGAGTTGATCTCTGCATTTACCACACACTGGTTCTATGGCAGGGTGCTCGAAGAGATCCTTTTGCATGAAACTAAACCTTGAGCTGTCTTCCACATGCTTACAGGCTTCAGGTCTGTGGGGCTAGAGAAAATTCTAATCTGAAATACAATTTCAGAAAAAGATGATGGGGCTGTTGGGACCTCAGTGCCATCTCTGTTATTACTGTGCAGCTCTGCTCCTCCTCAGCTGCTCTTGCTTGGTAATGTTGGTGCAGCCACAGTCTTTGTGTGAGTAGAGCCTCTGAAAATGAAAGCGTGTATAAGACTAATATTTTCTGGTGGGTTACAGCAGAATCAGTTTATTGTTGAATAAAAACTGAGCATATTCAGCTGCAGCTCTCCTTAATAGCTCTCCTTAATATTTCATGCTCTGCAGTAAATCTAATAATCTGAATGCTCTGAATCTCTGAACTATTTGTGATCACAAATGTTTTACGTATCTGGTGCCCATTCTTGTTCTTGTGCCCAAAAACCAACAGAGGTGTGTATGGCTAGCAAAGCAATATTGGTTCAATGCAGAATTTTCTTCAATATGATCTTGTAGCTGAAGTAATTTAGTTAGAAATATTTTCAACATTACATTTTAAATGTAATTTCTCCTCATAACAATTTCTTATTTACTAGTAAAGCTGAGTTATGTAGAACTTCAGATTCTGGTCCAAGGTGACAATTTTTTATTTATTAAATATTCAGTACTTTTTTTTCCCTTTGATCTATCACAATAGAACTTATTTGTAAGTGAAGGCACCAGTCTGGGAAACAAGATATATCGATCAATATTTAACAGTAGCAGGACTGCCTATGTAGTACTATGTAGGGAAAACCTGGGCAGTTTTACTCTAATTAATATGTATTGCTTCCGATGGAAAAATGCCTATTGATTTGACTGGGCATTGAATCTGTCCATTAAAACAGTGATGATCTGTAGCAATCCTGTGGTAACAGTAAGACAGTCCTACAGCAAAATTCCTGTATTTAGGGTTTATAGTAGATGATCTTTGTTGTTTTGACTAATACTTGGTGTTTGCTGTGCTTTGTCTGTTCACTACAGCTGTGAAAAGGTGGTTACAGTTTTTATGTCCTTTTGTTTAGGACAACTTCCATTCTCTTACAAGGGATGCCAAAAAGCTAATCTGTCAAGACCTGCCCTTTGAAACACTGCGTGTTGAAGCAAAAGTAGCCCGTGAAATGTTTCAGCATAACACGTGAGTGTCTGAATTTGCCCTTCTTTCAAAAAGGCTGTTAGAAATTAAATCTCTGTTTTGTGTTATAAATCTGAAATAAGATGTGACAGGTGAAGTAAGAAGTCCCACCTATTCTCCTGCTGCTCTGAATGAGCCTGCCTCCATTCTCTTTCCACCAACTTATTCACACCAGCTTTCTTAGTTCTTGCTGTTTTCTCCAGAGGCCAATACCAGGCACCTTTACTGGATATAGTTTTGTGACAGTCTGAAAAACTAAGACTTCTTTTGTTCACTAATGAGCTTCAAGATTCCAGTATTATTAAATTGAAGCTGCTGGTTAGCCTTAGCATGGTAGTTACTCTTTCAGCCTGTGCTGAAAGGCTTCCATGTTTAAAGATATGTACATTTTTCATGTCCTGGTATCTTCAAATGATGATTTGATGAAATGCAGTTTTTGAACTCTGCAAGGGGAAAATGGATCTGGGAATACTTTGGTCTGTGCTATTAAAAAAAATTTGTTCAAAACCTCCTGTCTTCTTTACTGAAAAAAATACCTTAACAATGTTTTAGGAAAAAAATTATCTGATCCACAGTGTTTTGGCAGTTGGAGAGATGTAGGGGGAAAATGATAAATAATTTACCTTTTTGTGAACCAAAAGTAAATTATGATGAAGCTAAAGTTGCAAAATAGCAAGTTTTTTAGCTTAATGTTGAAGGTGACATATGGATCATCATCTCCACTGTGTTGGCTGCCTTGACAGCAGGTGAGAGCTGAGTTTTGATGGTGCCTTTAGATAGTGTGTGTATAGAAAGCACAGAGAACGCTTCGCTGCATTGCAGGTGACCAGCTGTTGAGGGCTACACATTGCATAAAAAGTTTAGGTGGTCTGATGGTGTCTTCTAGTCTTACATGTGACTTGGAAAACTCTTACTTGTAGTAGTGGGTTCATTGTGTTTTTCTGAATAAACTGCTGAGGGAGCATGGCCCTCCTATAACACATGCACTGAATAGTGCATGTGTTACAGGAGGGATAGGAATCCATATAGGAATGGATGTTCCAATAGGAAGGTACCCACAGCAACCACCTAGTTCAGCTGCCAGACTGATGTGAGGCTGACAAGTTACAGCAAGTTATTAAAGGCATTGCCTCTTAATCAGTGACATGCTTGGGCATCTCCCAGCTCTCCAAGAAGCCTGTTCAGTGTTTGAGCACTATCTCCTAAGGAAATGCTTCCTGATGTCCAGTCTGAACTGCCCCCCAGCACAGCACTGAACCATTCCCAAACATCCTGTCTCAGGATCCCATGTTGCGTGTATCTGATGATTGCATTATTTTTAAAGTGCCCTTCAGTAGTTCTCAGTATAATCTCCATAATTTTTCCACAAACTGAGGTTAACTATAACAGGTCTGTTGTGAGACACGTCAATATGTGTTGTCATTAGGAATTTAAACCAGTCTCAAAACTCATATAAACACAAGCTTGATTTTTAGGAATTTGAAATTAATTAAATTTATTTCTGAAGTATTTTTATAAGGACTAGGTGTTAAAGGTGAGGATTTTTAAAATAATTATTTTTTCTTGTCCAGATACAAAATGGAGATGATAGAAAGAAAAGCTTCTCAGAATATGGAAGGAATTGTAACGTTACATAGGTAAGCAAAACTAAACTATTCTGTGATGATTCACTGAAACATTGGACTATATTACAAGTACTGTCTGCGTGCAAGAAGAGTAAGTTACTTGTGATGGCTTTAAATTTAAAGATTGCTTGTATTCATTGCTGTCTGTGGTCTGTCTTAAGTTGCTTCGGCTGGTTTGTTTGCTTTGTTTTTTTAATACTACCATTATTTTGTGATACTTTGTGATACTACATTTCTATTTCTTGTTATGTTAATGGTGGTATGCGCCAGAGAAGTCTTACTGCTTTCAGTGCTTTCACATGAAGACTAAATAAATCTCTAGAGCTTGACAGGTTAAATAAAATACAAACCAAATACTCGTTTGAAAACAAGAGTTAGCATTATATAATGGATTTTTCTTCTGAAGTTGTCTAGATCTAGCTAACTGGCAAGCTACTGCTTTGTAGTAGTGGAGATGAGACTACAGCAGCCTCCTGGGATACAGTGTAGGATACAGAGTTCTTAGTCTGGAGGCAGGAAGCTTGTATTGTATCTCAAGCAATTAAAAGAATTTTTCTCTAGCTTAGGCTGTTGTAGGATATTCAATTTTCTAGATGTCTAAAGAATTCCTCATTTGTTTTAGTGGTCCACATCTATCTAAAGGAACAGATGCCTTTGCAGTGATGGTTCCTGAAATTTTAGAACCATGTTCTTTTGTTCTTTCTTTCCTCCCACTCTGGTTTGCCCAGTAAGGGGGAAAATGGGCTTACCTGTTGATTTCTGGGAGAGGTTTGTTCTGAGTATCTCTTTGCTGTACTATGCTGTCTCTCACTTTTCTTAACTGATCTGCAGTTTTCCAAGAACTGAAAGGGAAATAACTGTGCAGGTTGAAAGCACAGTATTGTGGAGAATAGATGATCTTGGAAACAAATCTTTTTTTGATGAATGGCAGTTACCCCAGTTTTAGAGCCAACATGGCATCAAAGATTTTTTTAAACCTAACATCTTTTCCTTGAGGTTTAAATTTCATAAATTCATTCAAGGAAATTGTGTGACCTGTACTTTTGGTTTAGGAAAGTAAGAAATTTGGAGCTGGGATTTGTTTAGATTTGGGTTGGGATTTGTGTGGATTTTCTTTCTGTTGATTAGAACTGGCTAAATAAAAAAAACCAAGAAACCTAATCTCCTTTTACTTCACTCTGAATATGTTTGACATATAGGCTGGGGTTTTTTTTCTCCCCCCAGGTTTGGTGACTTTGTAGATGTTAGTGAAGGTCCTCATATTCCAAGGACAAGTTTCTGTTACCAGTATGAGATAACGGCATCCCATAATCTTCAGACTGACCGGTCTGAATTGATAAGGAGGTTTCAGGGTGTGTCCTTGCCAGTCCATTTGAAGGTAAGTAATCCATTTTGCAAAGGTTTTCCTTCTTTAAATTAGAGCATTTTTCCTATGTTCCCATCTTTGTTAGGTGCTGTGTTGGTAGCTAAACAGAATTCAGAGTTGAGAGCAGTAGAAAGGGAGGGCCCCAATGATAACTGTGTTGGATATTTGGGGTTCATTTTCCTGAAACTGTTGTCGATGTGCAGTCAGAGCTAAAAAAGTTTGCATCAAAGGGCCCTTGATGTTACTTTTCAGTATGGAAAATGTTGTTTCAGTTGTGTAATTTCTGCATGGATATTTAATTCTGCTTGTCTAAGTTGTGCATGCCAGTCTTCTGAAATAAAGGCTGCTGACAGTGCTTAAAAGAGCAGAACTTTGTATTTGTACTCGTGATAAATATACCATTCAAAGAATTTCATGACACCAAAGTAAAATGTAACAATAACAAAAAGTCCTGGCTCTAGTGAGTCTTAAACAAAGGCTTTGCACAACTGAAGGTGGAAGCAAGAACTTCTATTCCCATTCCTGTTGACTTATATGTATGATTTTGACATTGTGGTCTAGCACATGTGCTACTGTCTTAGTTGGGGAAGTTTTCAAGGGTTCCTCAGCTCATCTCTGTGTTCCCTTCCTAAGCATAATTATTCCCATTTTTGCCAATTAACCCCTCAAGGATTCCACACAATGGATGAATTATAGAACCATAGAATGGTTTGGGTTAGAAGGCACCTTAAAGTTCATTTGGTTCCAATTCCAATTCCATGAGCAGGGGCACCTTCCACTAGACCAGGTTTCTCAGAGTTCCATCCAACCTGGCCTTGAGCACTTCCAGGGAGGGGGCATGTGTGGGCAAACATTTATTCAAGTCGCCTGAAGGAATATGGGAAAATTGGACACTGAAATTGTAATCTGTGGCATTTGAGCTGGGCATTATTATGGTTTTGTGGCATCATTTCTATACATTTATCAGAATCTATTCTTTACCTCTGCTAACATCATTTAATGGCATTTTACACAGGCTCACCACACTGTGTGGCACAAGCTGCTGGAAAGATCAAAGAGGCTGGTAAGTCTCACTAGTGGTGAAGTACATGTTACCAAATACAAAGGTATGCTCTGATAGAGGACAATTTGAATGATTAGAGGTAGGTAGTATACTTAAAAACATATCTTTAGGAATGGAAATATTCACAGGTGAATGGAAATCAGAAATCTAACTGCTTGTTTAGTGGAGGACATGGTAGCATTGTTTCTGAGGTCTGTTTTTAAAATGCACTGTGCCATTTAAAAAAGCCCATATACTATTTGACTGGTATGATTTGTACAATTAAAAAATATTTTAAGATAAATGGAACTATAAAATATTATAAGCCACATATAACCAAATAACCACTTATCAAGGCATGTTTAAACATAGGAAGTCTTTGTAATTATTAAACAGCAGCTGTTTTAGAGACTTCAGATCAAAAATCTTACTTACTTGTTTGGCGCGAGACAGAAAAAAAGTGTATCTTTTGAAACTTGTTAGCCAGGGATGTGTTCGGAGTCTGCCCCATGGTATCTTCCCTGAACTTAGTTTGAATGTTCTTGCCCTTCAGTTGTTTAATTTTGGAGAAGATAATTGTCTTTGTAGGTTATCCTTTCTTGTTACAGTGATGGTATCAGGGGAGGATTGTCAGGCTCATGGAGAGTGAAATAGTTTTGTAAAATATAACAAAATTGGTATCTTTTTGCAGGTCACTGAAGAAGAATATTTGGAAGCAGCAGCAGAATGTCTTGAGGCAAAAGATGGAACTGAAGAAGGAAAAACTGTTTCAATTTAAATTAAGTTGAAGCTCTAAATGTACATAATAAAATGTGTATTTTTACATGACTTGTTTGTGCCTCATGCAAAATGTCTTGCGTAATTAATTTGAATGTTGTCACCTAAATCTTAGATATGTATAGACACATGTATACATGAGATGTTTTGGTCCACTTTAAAGATTTCCTTGGAAAAAAAGAGCAGGGGGAGGGAAGATAATGTTTTATCTGCAATAACTTGCAAGTTGCCCCTTGTCCTTATCTTGACAATAGTAATTGCATGTCCATCCATATGTTGTTGTCTACTGCAACTGATGTTGAGAAAAATAATATCTTAAAAAGATACCCTTAAAGGTATGTAAAGGTGTAATTGCCATTGCTTTACCAATGAAAAAATAGCAGAATGTAAAAGCCAGAAAGTTCTTGGAGTTTAATGATTTCTTTCTGCTGCACAAGTGCAGTTAGAGATCATCTTCCAGAATAATATCAAGAATGTAGTTCTTTACTTACAATCCCTGTGTAGTAAGATTTATTATGCATTTTTTTTCTTTGATATTTAAATATGGTGACTTCAATTAAATTTCACAAGGGGGTTTTATTAGGTGATGTTTTCTGACATTTTGTATTTTTATCCCTAACTCATTAGAGCTGTACTCGATATACCAGAGGAGATTTTTATTACTTTTTGAAGTGCAAATATTTTCTCTGTATTTTATCCCAATTACTATTTTTACCATTAACTGCATCAGTTGGTTGCTAATCAGTTGACACCACAGTTTTGTGAGAGCAGGGTAGTAGTTCGGTAGAATACATTTAAGTATAACCCATGTCTTCTCAGGATACTTGAAAAACTGATGGATTTTTTCCCTCTTGATAATGTTGCAGAGGACTTTTTATAATGGTATCAGATGCTTATTTTTTTAAATTAAGATTGTTGATTCAAAGTTTACCTTCAAAGTACACAAACACATTTACACATTTTATATATTTTCATTAAATCTAACTTGCCAGAGTATATTTTGCCTTTAAATCTTCTAGTGCTGTTGAAGAAGCAGGCATTGGTGCTTGTCTTGAGAAATGCAAAAATTTGCTGTTTGTATTGTTTTTTGGGGCTTTGTTGTGGGTTGGGGTTTTTTTTTTTAGTTTTGCTTGTTTGTTTGTTTTTTGTTTGTTTTTAAATGCAGTACTTGCCATCTCTAATTAACTGAAGAGTGGTGAAATTTTGCCATCTGGTGAATTTTTGGGATCCAATCCAGGTAGCCTCTTTTGAATCTTAAGCTTATTCTATTACAACCCGCAGAATCTCCTGATGTCTCCTCTCTATTTTGGGTATCCAGTTCAGGTTTCCTCCTGGATTCCAGTACCTGTAGAGAAAGGTGAGAGTGCTGCTA
Organism: Pardalotus punctatus; assembly: GCA_013400915.1. Classification (NCBI taxonomy): domain Eukaryota; kingdom Metazoa; phylum Chordata; class Aves; order Passeriformes; family Pardalotidae; genus Pardalotus; species Pardalotus punctatus. Next base: position 11,442 of record VZTX01017222.1, read on the forward strand.
TCCCTGAGGAATATACCTTTTTTAACCTTAGCTGGAGTGTCAGAGCTTTTCTGGTATGCTCTTTTTTGGTGGGGGGTGGTGGGGTTTTTTGTTTGTTATGTTTGGGGTTTGGGCTTTTTTGGTTGGTTATTTTTGGTTTGGTTTTTGTTTTTTTTGGTGGGGGAGGGACCTCAGCTTTTATAGTGTGCAGTACAAGGAATATTTTCAAAGGGGTATAACTGGGCTGAAAAGTGTGGAGACAGAATTTCCCTTTCCTGACCTTTGCTGGATCTGTGACCAAGTGGGTATAGGACTGGCACGAAGGGAAATTTGCAGCAGAGCGTGGGGAGCTGGCAGAATTCTGGGGAGGAGCAGGGAAGTCGCCCCACAGAATCCCCACAGAAGAGAGTTTTGCAAGTGCAGGTTTACAATGACAAAGATGCTGGTGGTGTCTGTAGTAGACCCTTCCCTGGAAGTCTGTGCATAAAAAGGTGTAAGCTCAAACTTCTATGGAACTCCATGATCTCATGGCTTGACTTTCATGGGCTCCAGAAGGGAGGTCTTCCTTAGGCAGAGATGTAGCTGGAGGATGCCTTTGAAAAGCAGCAGGATTCTCACAGAGGATAGCAGCAGTTAAGAGAACTGGGCAATAGTGTTCATTTCTTTCTCACCACAGCACATTTTGAAATAGGAATGTAGATTGAAATCTGTTCTGCCAAAATGAGTTTCAGAGCCACATGTGCAGGGGAAAACAAAGATGTTTTTTGGGGGGATGGCTCATAAGGTACTTTGAGTACTCCCTACCCGATCTGTATTAAGTGATGGCATTGCTAGAAAAGTCCTGAACATTTCTTGGATGAGCGTGAGAACAAATGGAAGCAGTGCTCAATGCCCACAGCAGTCACAGAGCAGCAAGGAGATACAACCCTGAGCTCAGGGTCATTTCTCTATTTTACCATTGATTGTTGGTGTGTAAAATGCTGAAATTGTCTGCTGAGAGGGCTGTTGCAGCAGCTGGGTTAGAGTAATGCTTCCTTTTTCTTTTTGGCTTAGGTTTTCTGAACTTCAGCTGAACTACAAAGTGGTACCAGCCTGGCTGGCTCTTTGGGGATGTGCTCCAGCACACACCTGCAACTACCACTGAATACCAAACTTAAAGCTATGGGGTTATATAAAACACCAAAATGGGTATGGTAAAGCTGTAGCTGCGTGTGGATTCTGGATGTTTGTGCACTGTCCTGCCTACCCTGGGGCCTGGTCCAATCTTCTCCATTGGAAATAATCAAAAAATACCATAATTGAGCAGTTCAAAAAGACAAGAAAGTAGATGATGTTATTTTCTGTAGTGAGCACTATAGGAAACTGCAAGGATTAGGGGTGGGTAGATGGGCAAAAAACATTGCCAAATTTAGCCAATTCCCCTTCTTTGCTATTTCTTTTAAAATTCATTTGGGGTGTAAAGAGGCAATTTTTACTCAGCAAAAGAATTACAGAGCCAGCTAAAGGTAAGGAAGAATCTAGGAGGACTCGATGCTGCAAAATGGAGAAAGGGGATGGCAGGATCGCTTAGGCCAACATACGTGAGCAGAAGATGATACTGGCCAGATTCTGATAAGGAATAAATAAGAATTTTTTTTATGGTGAAAGTGGTGAGACATTGGAACATGCTGTTCAGAGAACTTGTGAGTACCTCAGCCTTGGAAATGTTCAAGGTCAGATTGGATGGGGCTTGGTGCAACCTGGTCTAGTGGAAGGTGTCCCTGCCCATGGCAGGGGGGTTGGAACAAGATAATCTTTAAGGTCCCTCCAAACCCAACCCATTCCGGGATTTTATGATTACAAGGGAAAAGGCAGGAACTGAAGCCTTCCGTGTTGCACATCTGAGTAGCAGCTCCATGGCTTCTCATATTCAAGTTGTTCCTCCTTCTGTGTCTTGTTTGAAAGAGTTGAAACTTTTGATTCTTCCCTTTTGTTTACTGGTTTTATAAAAATAAAAAAAAGGAAAATCTGTAGTAAGGTTAAACCTACTTGGTGTCTTGATTAAGAGATGGCAGTAGGAAGGCTGAGCAGTTCCAACTGACACATATGACCAACTGAAAATTTTTTTACAAAGAAATATCCTGTATTTCACGTTATCATGGATTTTGGAGACAGAAAAGGCAATTAGGATATAGTCTGACTTATTTCATAACAGAAGGAATTAAATGCCAAGAAAGAGTTATTCTTTTTGTACCCAGGCAGTAAAGCTCTTCCCTGGGAAATTGAATATATGCCAGTGATGAAAATGCTCAATCATCAGTAGACATCAAGTCCTTTCACAAATGAGTTTCTATTTTAACCTCTGGCAAGGAGTAATCTCTTACTGCCTTTTGGTAACTTATCTAGCACTATGCCACTCAGTGTAATGCTTTGTTGTATTTGAAGCTGGTGAACTCGCTACATTTATTTTATTTATTTTTAAGGAATCCAGACACAGGAATTAGGTAGCATAGAGGTGTTCAATGGGAAGAGTTGGCAGTAGATATTTCTTGAAGAACACCAGCCATCTGAAAATGGTAATGCTATCATGCTGTGGTTTTTCATGAGACTTAACCCCAATCATGGACAGCATTAATATTTTTTCAGAGTAAAAAGAAACCTATTGTTTTAGTATCTGATAGTATAATAAAATGATATTATATAATTGTCTTGGGGCGATCTTATGATGAACCTGTATTTCCTATTGTTTGTGTGTATGCCCAGAAATGTGGTCCTGTAGCTTTAACTGCATTCAGCAGCCGGGAGCAGCTCTGCCGGGCAGGGGTTGTTTTGAAACTCTGCCCCAGTCTTCTCAGATGAGGAGCAAGGGGGAGGAAGGGACATTTCTTCCTCTGTCTGCTGCTGCTGTGGCCGCTGCTAGTTTTTCTTTTCCCCGGGATTACTTCTTCGTCATCTCCTTTTCTGGACTTTTGTTTTCCTCAACTTGCTTTTCTCGCCCAAGAACCTGAGAAGCCACGAAGGACAGTAGACAAGGATCCTCCAGGGAGCCACCAGAGCAACTCCTTCTGCCCCCCACACCCCCACCGGGGACCCCTGGAGAGGGGAAG
>VZTX01017222.1:22315-53601 GCA_013400915.1 Pardalotus punctatus
AGAGAGAGAGAGAGAGAGAAAGAAGGTAAATGAAAAATGAGGCAGGAGCAGTTGTCACAGAGTGTGTTGGTCTGGCTGGTCTCCTGATATCCCTGCAGCATGAGTTAGGTGAAGAAAGCCTGCTCCAAACAACTTGAGACCCTTTATAAGTCATGAAGGTGACTCATAACTAACCGACTTGCCTTGCCTTTAGTAAATCCCCTGCTTTCCTTTTCTTAGAACAGAGCTTAAAAAAAAAAAAAAAAAAGAAAAAAAAGAAGAACAAAAAAAGAAAAGGAAAGAAAACCCAAGGAAAACAGAAAACTCCAATCAAATTGAGGGTTAAAAAAAATGCACCATGTACTTTCCTTCCCTCATACATCTTGACATCAGCCTTTGAATTGAGTAATAATAATAATAAATGCAAATGATTGTTTAGTGGTGCTGGTACACTTAAACAAAACAGGAGCTGGTATGTCATGAGAGAGAGAGAGAGAGAGAGCTCATGCCAGTATCTTCAGAGATCTGACTGAAGAGGGAGTTCACTGTGGTGAGCTGTTTCTTGATTTTCTCTGTATTACTTTTTCATCCAGGGCTGTCCTGCACGGACTTATTGTGTTACAAATAACTGTGGCAGATCCAGGCAGAAAAAAAAAAAAAAAAAACCTCAAGAATTGTTCAGAAACACAGGACAGCTGTAGCTGGAACAGCTGCAAAACCTCTAATACCAGGTACATGCTTTGGCAAAATTTGAGCGTATGTGGAAGACTGTAAACCAGTGGGTTGTGGAAGCCTGTTACTAAAATTATATAGCATTTTTTAACACCATTGAAAGACCACTGCAGATGATTGGAAAGACAGGTTGGTCTAAATGGACAGGAGATAAAATATTATAAAATCCTTAGGTTCTGAATGTATTCCCAGAAAAATCCAATTTATTTTAATTTCCAGCAGGGAAAATTGTGGCTGCTACTGTCTGATTTTTCTTGGATACTCAGGGTTGTATTTTTTCAAAACAAAATCTTTTCAAATTTTCACTATCTTTTAAAACATATTTTCATTCAGAACTCACTAAGATGGCTGAAATACAATAGTTGTTTGCCAACCACTGAAATATAAGGAAAAAATTCTGTGAAAGCCCATCTTAAACATACTATTGTTCTCTGTTTTAGGTGTGTAATTATAAATATCTTCATTTTCCCTAGTGAGCCCGTGTAAGTTCCAGGTGTTTTATCCTCAGATCTGCACTTCCATGGTTCCATCAGAACCTCTTGGCTCATTAACAATGGAATAGGGTTTGGATTCATGGTTATAGAGATGAGTTTGAAGCTGTGACGGGAGCAGTGATGTTGCCCTGACACATCTCAAGCAAAGCAGCTGCTGGAAACAGAAAAGATTTTGTCTCCAAGGCTCTCTGCTCAGGAGACACTGTCACCACCCACACTGCTGGAGGAGAGGAGAGCAGTCAGCTGGGCTGAGCTCTCATGCTCATGCCTCTGGGTAGGTGGGGAGGCTGTGGAAGACACCTCTCTGTGCTCTTCCTGCACCTGTGGCTTCAAATGAGGCTGGATTTCTCTTGGAGGCTTACTGGGGAAAAAGAAAAAACCCTGAGCTACTTGGTCCTCTTCCCCAAATATCTTCTCCTGTGTGGGACTTGATGTAGGGCCAAACCTTGGGGCCAAATTTTATGGGAAGGAAAAGGGAGGTTCCATTTCAGTGAGATTAGACACTGAGATTGTCACCAGCCTGAGCATATTACAAGACAATTCCTTTATTTTTACCTCAAATTATTTGTCACTTGCGTATTTTCTTGATTTCAGTATAAATTGGAAAGTTATATTTCTAGGGAGGTGAGACTTGGGGAATAACTGTGTATGTCCATGTGCATATCTGTTGGTCTCCTCTCTAATAACTTGAAATCATGGATTAATTTGAACACATATGATGATGAAGGGATATCTCAAGGATATGAAGCTCCTATAATTTCTGTGAAAATAAATGTGCAGATTAGAAAAGACCTTATTAAAATTCCCATTTTTGGAAAGGATGGTAATTGGAGTTCCACCCTTATTAAATATCAGAGAGTCCACATGGGAACTCAATTACAAATGTATAGGCAATAAGATTTTGTCATTTTGCCACTCACAAAATGACCAGGTTTGTAAGGAATTATTTTAAATGAAAACACCANTATGTCATGAGAGAGAGAGAGAGAGAGAGAGCTCATGCCAGTATCTTCAGAGATCTGACTGAAGAGGGAGTTCACTGTGGTGAGCTGTTTCTTGATTTTCTCTGTATTACTTTTTCATCCAGGGCTGTCCTGCACGGACTTATTGTGTTACAAATAACTGTGGCAGATCCAGGCAGAAAAAAAAAAAAAAAAAACCTNCCAGTATCTTCAGAGATCTGACTGAAGAGGGAGTTCACTGTGGTGAGCTGTTTCTTGATTTTCTCTGTATTACTTTTTCATCCAGGGCTGTCCTGCACGGACTTATTGTGTTACAAATAACTGTGGCAGATCCAGGCAGAAAAAAAAAAAAAAAAAACCTCAAGAATTGTTCAGAAACACAGGACAGCTGTAGCTGGAACAGCTGCAAAACCTCTAATACCAGGTACATGCTTTGGCAAAATTTGAGCGTATGTGGAAGACTGTAAACCAGTGGGTTGTGGAAGCCTGTTACTAAAATTATATAGCATTTTTTAACACCATTGAAAGACCACTGCAGATGATTGGAAAGACAGGTTGGTCTAAATGGACAGGAGATAAAATATTATAAAATCCTTAGGTTCTGAATGTATTCCCAGAAAAATCCAATTTATTTTAATTTCCAGCAGGGAAAATTGTGGCTGCTACTGTCTGATTTTTCTTGGATACTCAGGGTTGTATTTTTTCAAAACAAAATCTTTTCAAATTTTCACTATCTTTTAAAACATATTTTCATTCAGAACTCACTAAGATGGCTGAAATACAATAGTTGTTTGCCAACCACTGAAATATAAGGAAAAAATTCTGTGAAAGCCCATCTTAAACATACTATTGTTCTCTGTTTTAGGTGTGTAATTATAAATATCTTCATTTTCCCTAGTGAGCCCGTGTAAGTTCCAGGTGTTTTATCCTCAGATCTGCACTTCCATGGTTCCATCAGAACCTCTTGGCTCATTAACAATGGAATAGGGTTTGGATTCATGGTTATAGAGATGAGTTTGAAGCTGTGACGGGAGCAGTGATGTTGCCCTGACACATCTCAAGCAAAGCAGCTGCTGGAAACAGAAAAGATTTTCTCTCCAAGGCTCTCTGCTCAGGAGACACTGCCACCACCCACACTGCTGGAGGAGAGGAGAGCAGTCAGCTGGGCTGAGCTCTCATGCTCATGCCTCTGGGTAGGTGGGGAGGCTGTGGAAGACACCTCTCTGTGCTCTTCCTGCACCTGTGGCTTGAAATGAGGCTGGATTTCTCTTGAAGGCTTACTGGGGAAAAAGAAAAAACCCTGAGCTACTTGGTCCTCTTCCCCAAATATCTTCTCCTGTGTGGGACTTGATGTAGGGCCAAACCTTGGGGCCAAATTTTATGGGAAGGAAAAGGGAGGTTCCATTTCAGTGAGATTAGACACTGAGATTGTCACCAGCCTGAGCATATTACAAGACAATTCCTTTATTTTTACCTCAAATTATTTGTCACTTGCGTATTTTCTTGATTTCAGTATAAATTGGAAAGTTATATTTCTAGGGAGGTGAGACTTGGGGAATAACTGTGTATGTCCATGTGCATATCTGTTGGTCTCCTCTCTAATAACTTGAAATCATGGATTAATTTGAACACATATGATGATGAAGGGATATCTCAAGGATATGAAGCTCCTATAATTTCCGTGAAAATAAATGTGCAGATTAGAAAAGACCTTATTAAAATTCCCATTTTTGGAAAGGATGGTAATTGGAGTTCCACCCTTATTAAATATCAGAGAGTCCACATGGGAACTCAATTACAAATGTATAGGCAATAAGATTTTGTCATTTTGCCACTCACAAAATGACCAGGTTTGTAAGGAATTATTTTAAATGAAAACACCAGTTAATACATTGATCAATGGATAATTTTGGATTAAACAACAGGTAAAACCTTAATGTTGCTAAAAACAATATGAGCAGGTAATTTATCAGTATAACTGTCAACTAGACATTGATGCCTAATTAGCGGTAGACTGTTTGGGGTTCTGTATGTCCATTTGTTTGCAGGTAGGCAGAAAAGCAGCTCCAAATGCCCAAATAATGGATGCTGTGAGGTGGTCTGGTAGCATTCCTGTGGTCTGGGTTACTGCTGAGGCTGTCCCAAGTTCTCCTCCTTGCTCCTCTGAGTTTCACTCCCTAAACTCTATTTTTCACCTTTCAGCAATTATCACCATGGTTCTGCACTCGAGTATGGCATAGCATAATTTCCTGGGAGAGGATAAAAGCTGTTTGTATTTTCACGTATTTTCATATTTTTCTACTGGCTACTCTGAGGCCCAAAGCAATTTTGCCTTGCAAGAATGTAAAAAAACCCCTGGAGTCTTTCTACTTGTCCAGCTTACATAGAAACATAAATCTGCAGGCTGACGAGGCAAAGAGGCTTAGGTTTCCTGTCCTCTGTGATGCTCTGTGAGATACACCTGACCAAGAAGGAGCAATACAGTCACACAAGGAATAGACTCCAGCCCAATGCTTGTGGTCAAGGAGAGTTTGAGCAGAGTATGATGCTGGTCAGACCCATAACACTCAGCACTAATGTCACTTGAAATAGTGGTTAAGGCTCATAATAACTTACCAGAGACAGGAGTAAATTGCAATTTAGACTCTATTAGAAAATAAACAATGGAGAAGGTGGAAATGTTAGGTTTAATTAAAGTTGCTTAATGACAGAAGAACCATTTTCAAATAGAGTTTGTTCATGAGTAACTGCAGAGCTTTAAAATATGGGTCACTGGAAAAGGTAATAAAAATCTAGATGTAGCAAGCTTCTCTCTTAATTAACTGCAATTTTCTTCAGACTGTCCAGACTCATCTTCTTCTCCCTTTTGAAATAAGTTGTTTTTTTTCCTTAATGAGGCTTTTTTAATTGAAAATTCTGGTTTCTAAAACTTGGCTTTGCAATAAAAGCTGTCTGTAAATTTTTATTTTCAGTACACTTTTAATATTTTCATGGAAATTTTGACGTTTATTAGACAAGATATTTTTGAACAAAAGTTCCTTAAAAGTTAGCATTTCAGTTAGCCAAAAAAAATTCAATATGGTTAATCAGTTCCTGTCACACTGCCTAGTCTAAAACATCATTTGAGATGGATGTTTGAAGCTTTTTCAAATAATTTTTCCCCATTCTCCTCTATTTATTTGCCACAGTTTCTGGCAGTTCAACTTGTGCAATCTTTTTAAAGAAACCTGAGTTGCTTTTACAGGAAAGCATTTTTTTCTTGTGGACACCAAAATTCTGCCCAAGTTACTCTTCAGGTGCCTATCAGTATGATAGTGAAATTCTACTGATGAGCCAGAGAGGGACCAAAACGTGATTGCTCAGATCTATCTTCCTTTTCTGGTGCAGCTTTAAAACTGATGAACAGTGCCTTCCCTTTCTTGTCCATCTTCTTGTTCTTGCAATGGAGATGCTGCTTTCTAAAGCTGCCGCAGAAGAAAGATGTTCTGCAGAACCTGTGGTCTTTTCTGAGAACCTAGAGCTAGAGCAAGTGCCCCAGGAGGTGTGGAGGCTCAGGAAAACCTTGTGGTCCTCCTCCACTCGTGTCAAAATGGACAGTAAGTAATCCAGGAGGCCATAACAGAACAATAAGTAGGCTGTGCAGATGCTGGAGTGCAGCTTGGAGGGTGTTCCAGTGAAAAAGCTAGAGATCAGAACTTGAACATGAATTCCAGAGTCCTCATGCTCAAGCCCTGGAATGACACAGCAGTGATGGAGAAAACTGCTTGAAATGCTGCATCCTAGAGAAAACAGGTTCCTTCTGCTTCTTTAAAGGAAAGACTGAGTCCTGGAAATCAATGAAAACTGGAACTAGTAAGGAGTTTTTAATACAGGAAGGGAGTGATTGTTAATATGAATTGCCTTTGAGATTAACTTTACATGGCAGAACGGGCCATGCTTATAAAATACACATTTTAATGTATCCTGCATAAGTCTAAATGTGACTGAATAGAATTCAGATATAATTAAAATGATGTTTTGTAATGCCTAAAATACTTTGTGTAATTTTTAGGTGCTTTGAGTTGTATCCAGACATCAAAGAATAATGTTTGCATTTATATCTTAATGTCATTTTTCCTAACTAAGTTCTCAACTTACAACTGGAGCTTGCATAGTCTCTGGATATTTTCTTTATTACAGTGTTTTATTCTTAAGGGAGAACCAGGCTTTCATTTTAATTTCTAGCAGACCATGAGGCAGTCCTTTAGTTTTCATTATGTTTAGCATCCATGCTCTTTCCACTTTGTTTCTAGCAGGGAAGGGACAATGTAGGACATGTAGAAGAGAAATTCCTGCTGGGTTTGAGAGGAGGAAAAAGGAACAAGGAGAGAGAAGTGCCCTCTAAATAATGAAATAGCAAAAGATGCTTTTGTAGCAGATTTCAGAAAAGTTGTTTGCATGTGTCTCCTCATTGAGAACTTATTGGAACTTTCCTGTTCAGCTGTGTAATGTAGTCTACAATTGTAAATAGGCAATGAAAATATTAATGAAGAAGTTAATCACCCCAAAAGCATGTTTAGTCTAAGCTGGGGCAACAAAAAATATGTATGTAACGTTAATCAGAGCAGTTTCATGTTTCTATTTGCTTTTTTATCCTCAGTCTCCGTAGGTGCAGGACAACATGAGTCCAGCTTCAAGAAATGACCTTCAGAAACCCCTTAGCTCCCTCACTAAGCTGAAACAACCTGTAGGTATCTTAGTTGGGATCACAGCTAAGCTTTGACCCAAAAATAAAAGAGAATTTTTTCTCTCATCCCAGCCTAACTATTGCACTTGTATTTTCACAGAGAAGGGGAAAACAGAAAACTCTGCCTTCAGTGTTGGGGAACCCCCTTCTACCTGCAGGCCATTAACTGTATGCCTTCCTTGCATGACATTTAAGTACTCTGAATAGTCAGGACAGTACTTGTATGATTTTTATACAAGGTACACAGAAAAATGTGTAGGTCACACGTGAATGCCCCCAAGTGCAGACCAGGTATCAAATCCTTCCGTTCTTACTTCCTTCTGAAAAGAATTACATTTTTAGGAATCAAAAGAACATTGCTATAGATTATTGGTCGGTCAAGTTGAAGAAAACTGCAAGTCCATGGAATTTATTATTTCAGAAGTTTTACTGTATTTCTCAGGGTTGTAAGCTTGGGTTTTTTTTTGCATAAGCCAGGTTAGTACTGTGAAAGATATTATGTATTGTCTTGTTCCTTCCTTTCCTCAAATCAGTAGTTTTAGATGTGAAATTGGACCAAGGGACACCTGACTTCAAAAATAATCATTAACTCTTTGAACTTACTCAAATATTATGATTATATTCCAAAAGTACATGGTGACATATCCTCAGCAAGAGAGTGGGAAGTAGAACAGCAGTTCAGAAATTGTGAGAATATAAGACAAAACAAAAGAACAGCAAGCCTCCTGTTTCCTCACAAGAGAAGAGTTGGCAATATTTTAGGGGCTATCTGAATCTTTTTCTGAGTGCTTCTGGAAGGTCAAAATTCCTTTGCCTGAAATATGACCTATTTTGCCTTTGAAGATGATTCTCATGCTGTTCCTTCCCGAGCTGCATCTATGTTCTCTTTGGTGGCTGTGTTTACTTGCTTTGTCCTATGGTCAGATGCAGTGAGATAAGGTTGGTCTTGTAATTGAATTTCCTTCCAACCTGCTGTTATTCAGTGGTTCCAACAGCAGAGTTCCGGTAGAATATAGCACAGAAAAAGAATTTTTTGGACAAGAATGCAAAATTTCATAGGTAGTAGGCAAAAGATTCTGATAGATGGAGTTAATGGTACATACTTTGGGTTTTGAGTGTTGAGTTTATGATCTCTGCTCATCTCTTATTGTCGTTTAAGCTAAGAACCTTTGTGCTGTCTTCTCCCATTTGTACTGCAAATTTTATCCATGTGGAATATTAGGATACTTCTAAGTGAGTGTCTATTTTGATAAGCCATTATCAGCAGAACATTAAGAATTATTAAGAATTCCACAGTGTAAGATAACCTTACAGCTCCAGAATTTCTCTTTGTCTGGATGTCTAGGGAAATTTAGATAAGGATTAGGAATTTGCATTGTTTTATTCACAGCTCCTAATCTCTTGCAGTCTGCCCATCTCTAACCATCCAGCAAGAGACTTCAGCAAGAACTAAATCAGGAATATCTACTGTACATTGATAATTTAGAGCTGTGTCTGGGCTCATGGCACAACTCTCTTTCAACAACATATTAGGCTGCCAAATCAAGAAGAAAAGGAGATGTTAATTTTCCCAGCTGAGAGAATATGCTAATATTTAGTATGAAGAAAAAATTTGTAGCTGTTAGAAAAAGCAATGTTATAAAGAACATGAAAACATCCACAAATATCTTTGTCGATAAATAGATTACCGAATGAGTAGAAAAAAAGGTTCATAAAGGAAAAAACCCTCCCCACAGCCACTGCTCTTTCCCACTGAGACTGTTTTGCTTTGTTCTAAGACATGCAAGGTTACAAGTGTGTAAATATAATGTACTGAAAGGGTTAATGGAGTTTATCTGTTTCTTTTCTACTCACAGGAAAATGACTTAGGTCGATTTCCTGTAAGAGAGCTGTATCACAACATGAAACACTCAGCTGACAGTTTTATGGCAAGAAATGGAAGGAGCAGCTCTGTGAGCACTTCAAAGAGAATAATGTGGGTGGGGAATTTTTACAAGCTACACACATGTTCAAAAATTTCTGAAGAAGTTGGTCTTCAATCAATGATCTTTCTTTCTGTAAAGTACATGGGATTTTGTGCTTTTTTTTCGGTGATGAGTATTTCCTTCCCAGAATACCCTTAATGACAACATTGCTTTGTTGGTACTACTGAAACATAAGATTAACAAAAGTTAAAAAAAAGGTTGTCTGGTAATATGGTAGTTACTGTTTTTGTGTCTGGGAGAGAGAGGGATGTTGAATGGAAAATTACATGTTTGGATGTATTCTATGCTCTTGGGTGTTCCTAGGCAAACTAAATAACTTTATAAACTCTTCCACAATTGCATTTTCTCTTTAAATGTTAAAAAGGTGTGTTAATAAACAGGTGTAAATGTTAGTAACGTGTATTAATAATACTGCTATTAATTAATAGCAGCAGCAATAGTAAGAACAACAACAAATAATTTAATGCATAACTCATTTGTGGAATCACAGTCCTTAAAAATTCTCACTAGTTACAAGCACTCTGCATTCAAGAAACGGATGAATAGGTAACTAAAACAAAAGCAACACATAAACAAGTGGAGAGGGCTGGTTTCATGGAGGTAACACACCTCTGAAAAAGATCTTTAGGCGGGACAGTGTCACACTGAAAGTTGTAGACGGGAGCACAAACTCATCTGGTAGAGAAGATCTCACTATAACCAATATCACTATAACCAGTATCATTATAGCTACTTCTATTTAGCTTTTTAGAAGAAAGGAAAAATGGGGTCTACCTTTTCTGGGCTGACACCCTGGAAGCTCAGGGCTGCAGGGAGGGCAGGGTGTTTCCCGTGCGAGGGTGTTTCCCATGTCAGGGTGTTTATGTATGTATGTATTCCTACTCACAGCCTTCTGTCAGTGGCAGTGGCAGAACTAGAATAATCAAGCCTTGGGGGTCTAACAGCATCTGGTGCCAGCATCAGGTTGTCTTGGGAAATCAACTAGTAATTATGTACCTAAAAATCGTGTTATTAAGTCACATCTATAACGTGGTGTTCAAAGGAGGGCCTGTGGTCTTCAGTGGGGCCATCAGTTTTACTTTGAGTCACAGCCTCAACAGATTTCTTCTCTGTTGGAGGGAGTATGAAGGAATGTGTCTGACTTGTTTGAAAGACAGCAACAAAACTCTGCACTGAGAAAAGTTGCAGCTGCAGGTACCAGTATAGTCTCTTTTCAAAGAAGGACACGGTAACGCTGAAGACTGTGAGGTGAGGAGCCCTTCCTCACATGGCCAGTCTTGTGTTGGGTTAAATAGGATCACACCTGTGTCTGTTAACAGTAGGATCTGGATCATCTACATTTCTGGAACTGGAGAAAAACAAAGAAAAGTACCCCAGAGCAGAGTCTGCCTCAACAGCAAACACATGAGCAGGGAAGTAGCACTATACCTAATAAATTAACTGACAGTGTGACAGTGCAGCAGAGTATTTATCTATCTTTGTATCTATGTATGTATGTATCTATCTATCTCTATCTTACCTCTATCTCTATTTCTGTCTCTATCTCTGTCTGTATCTCTGTCTCTATCTCTGTCTGTATTTCTGTCTCTGTCTCTATCTCTGCATCCACATAGGTTGTGGCTCTGTGAATGTTCCAGTATTTCAAGCCACCTCAGCCTAAGAATGGCTAACCTGGGCACACAGGATTCCCTGCTGGAAAGTGAAGTGGAAGTGAGATTCTTCAAGTGTGATGCAGTTGGAGGTCTGGGCTAATCAGTGGCTGCTTCTGGCAGCCACCAAACCGTGGGTAGGTATTTCAACCCAGAGAATCCCTGGCACACAGGGGTGGTTGGAAAGCCCCCCATGGCACACCCATGCTATGAAGTGTAAAGTCCAGGAGAGTCTGGCTTCAGCAAAGACTCCATAAAAATCTGCATAGCCAGGCACAGTAGGGACCAAGGCTCCAGCTCCTCCAGAACTGCTGAAGTTTTTGCTAAGGCATCTTAAAAGTCCTACTTTAATTCAGGGCCGTTTGGTCCTGAGACAGTCCTAGTGGCAGGGAAGGGATAATCTGAGGCCAGAAGCCTCAGTGAGCAGGAGCTCACAGGGAGAGATGAGGTGGCAGGAAACCAGGGGAAATGCTGCTCCCTACCTAGTGAAAGTCTTTTGAAACACAAATATTTCCATGAGGCCTATGGTCATAATAAAATTGCACTGTGTTGCTGGATTCTTGACCAACTCTGTGTGATGTCTCCAAGTACAAAAAACTTCAGCCAGAAGCAAAATGCCAGGACATTGATTTAAAGTGGTAAAACAATTTTTTTCCCTGTTCCTTTGTGTGTTCTCCATTTTAGGATCTTTTTTTTTCGGTTTGTTTGTTTGTAGCCATGAGGGCTTGCAAGCTTCCCTGAGTGAAAACTGTAACTATGAAGTTACTGTAGAATTCTTGAGTCTGAGTTTGCTAAGGAAAACACCAAAACACCCAACACTTCAGTGCTGTGCTCTGCCCAGCAAAATGCACCCACTTCACAACTTCATTCTTTTAGCTTGTGTTCCCTTTCCCTGCATTCTCCTATCCTGCAGGAAGAACAGGTGGCAGAATAGAACAAGGAAGATCTGGTATCAGCCAGAACATTTCCCTCTGTCATTTTAGCTCCATGCAGTAGCTGATAACTGAGCACAAGTGAAACTTAGTGGGAGATAGTCCCTTGTAATAATTTAAAACATCAGGCAACTGTGTTGCTGTGCATTTGATGCTACAAAGAGATAAATTGCTATGAATTTCCAGTTTTCAGCATGCAAAAGAACACTCATTTGGTCAGAAATTTTGCTGCCAAAGCAGAGCTGGTGAGACAGAAAGGGATGATCTAGCTGGCAGATGAGACAGTTCAGTAACTGTAATACCCCTCAGCTTGAGGGAAGATAGTTTGAGATGAGGAAGCTGGTTACAAATAACAGTCCATTCCTCCCAGGACATGTTAAAACCTTGCTCAGTCTGCCCTTGAAGGTTGAATGTGATCTCTTTATGTGCGTGCATCCACATGGATCTATCCCTTCCCTCTCCACCCCAGCCTATGGCAGTCTCTGCTGTAGATCCCCAGATGAGTGTGGGCTGGTCTCTGCTGTAGGTGCCCCAGAACTGGGCACTTCTCAGAATGCTAAATGTACCTATGAATGATTTTCAGGAAAAACAAGACCACATCAGCTGGAGGATCAGTAGATCTGTAAATTATGATTCCAGAAAATGCACAAGGTTACAACTCACAGACACACACACACAACTCACAGACACACACACACACACACACATTTATTTCCCAAGACCCTAAAACTCCTTTCTATAGGGTGTATCTACACTCTAGCATAAAATGAAAACCTTCAGGTATTAAATTTCACCTGTTTCTCTGAAATTGCAGCCTTTGAAAGATGAGCATTTATAAAGCACAGTCCAAAACTAATAACAAGAAATGTGTCTACTATTTTCTTGCCCTCCACATAGATATATCCTCTTGTCCAAGTGACATAGCTTCATACACAAAATTTTAATTTCCAAAGTGACTCATGAAATGCATGCAGGCTCTGTTTATGATTTCTTCACCTTCTTAACAAAAAATGCCAAACCACTGAACGTTAGGAAGAATTCCTGCTTCATTTCTTAGAAGTTTTTGCTGTTCCCTTTTCTAATGAAGGCTGCCGTTACAGTTGTATGTCAAGAATGATTCATATAACACAAGATAAGTTTACATATGCCTAACTTTGTGTACTTTCACTTATTCATAAACTTACACACTCATTCTTGTTTTCTATTTAATTCATGTGTAAGGATGTGTGTGCATTTACTTACAGACACACCATTTATCATATTGCACAGACTTTTGCACATAACATACATTGCCTGGGCACTTGGATGCTTTATCTTAGAAAAAAACAGACTTTTGAAAAAGAATTCTAAAATCCAGCTTGTCCAGGTACATGTATTTTTGTCTCCCATATGTCATACTACAGGTGGATGGCTTTATTTTACATTTGCTGCTGTCCTAATTTTACTGGTTTAAGCACTTGATAGTAATTAGTATAGTAATTTATTTGCCCTGCTGCAGCAGATGGTGACCTCACAGATTTCCAGATGTTTGCCAGCACAGGCTACTGGATATTTCAAAGTCCCAATAAGAGATTCCTAGGGCAGAGTTTAACTATTTCATATGAAAACTAGAACTGAGGAGGTCTCAATTCATGGGAAAGGTCAGTCCTTGATCAAGATTTACTGTGCATGCAGGTGAACAAGTATGATAATGGAATCCTTTTTTTGACAAGGATGTTCCAGGGACAATTATTTTATTGGATTTGGGACTTTGTACAGAAGCAGGGCGATTCTGAAGTCTCTTTGGTCTTGAATGCAAGCAGGTTTAGGTCCTTGACAAGGGATTAATCTCATATGAGATGGACTTTAATGATATTGATATCTGAGTCTGACAGCTGGATTCCCTGTACAGTCTGTAAATGGGAAGGATCACACTTTTTTCAATGTGGTCCATCTGGCCTGGTTTAGATTTCTACTTTAGCTGGAGATGATTCCTAATCTAGAAGACCTATTTATCTCCACGACTATACAGAAAATCTATATATTTATCTCAGACGCTCAGGTCTATTTATGCTAGAAACTACATTTTTTCAGGTGAATCCTATTCCCGGAGCCCAGGCCAAGTCATAGGTTAACCAGAAAAGCCCAAGGAAGTGCACTAATCTCAGCATCCTCCCGAAGCAGGGGTTTATATAGGTAATTGAGATCCAGCGCTGATTACCAGCTTCAGCAACATAAACACAGTTTCAAAGTTTTTGTGGAGTTATTCTACAAGATTTCAGGTGTGTATTTATTTTACAAAATTGATTTAAACATATAATGTTGCAGATGAATACTGGAATTTACTGTAACATGATCCAAACAAGTAAGATTCCACAGATAAAAAGTAAAGAAAACATCTGAAATCCATTTATGAAAGCTACTACACAGAATTTATAAATTTGTGGTTTTATTTACAGCTGGCTCAAATGCATCATCGGAGTAAATGTACCTGTAATGGTCTCTATGTGCCAAAGGCTGTAAATAAGGAGAGAGGCTGGACATCTTCTGGCATGGTGAAGGCATTCTTGGCAGGCAGTGATTGCAGTTAACTGATTAGTTTCTTATTTATGGAGTGCAATGCAAGAACATTTATTTGGATCTAAACATCAAAACTTTCTGTGGATATTTATATAGAGAAGTCCAAATTATGATAACCACATTTGAGCCCTGAAAGGCTTGTCATATTCAGATTATCAGATTTGTTTAGTTAGTAGACTTGTCTACTGCCATAATCTAGCAAAGCCAAAGGCATAAAAGCGTGGGTAGGGAAGGAATTTCCTCACAGTTGTACACGTTATACCTTTATTTAGATGCACATCTAAGGACCTACTCTGATGTTGCATTCCTACTGCCTGGTAAATAGGTAAGACAATACACATGTGTATTGAGTGCAGGGAATACTTTTTTTTACATTCTGAGCTGGAGACAAAGGTTACCCCACACCCCACAGCTCAGAGCACTGTGCTATGAAAGCAATTGCACCACTTGAAAGTTTCTGATATTGCACGCTCTCCTCTTTCAAAGAGGAAATGCCACTCAATTTTATCAGATTTTTAAAAACAGGACTCTGTTTTAGCCACAACATTTGTTCTATGAAACAAAATTACTATATTCTGACTTCTGAGACATGCACATGCACAGGGAAAAAGAGAGTAACTAATTTTTAAAGAAAAGTCTAACTTGGATTTCAGCAAAACTTAAAATCAAAGAGTTGTAGAACGTGCTGAGTTGGAAGGGATCCATCAGGATCATTGACTCCAACTCCTGGCTCTGTGCAAGACCCCCAAGAATCCCACCATGTGCCTAACAGCGTTGTCCAAACACATCTTGACCTCTGTCAGGTTTGGTGCTGTGACCACTTCCCTGGGGAGCCTGCACCAGTGTCCAATCACCCTCTGGGTGAAAAACCTTTTCCTCATATCCAACTTAACACTCCCTGACTCAGCTCCAGCCACTTCCTTGAGTCCTGCCACTGGTCAGGAGTGAAGAGATTAGCTTGTGGAATGGGGTGACCCAGAAGGACTTGGGAAAGATGCTTCATTCCAGTCAATTGCACCAATGGAAATCAGGGATGCTCAGTTCCTTCTGTGGAGTAGGCTACTAGGTAAGGTAATTTGTCCATTAAATACCAAACACAGGTGTGATATTTAATTTAAAACCACAACAATAAAAATTTCTGATTGGTAGGCAGGCATGCTCCCACTAACTTTTTAAAAGCAGTATGAGTTTTCCAGGCTTCTCCTTTGGAACAGATTTGCAAAGAAACTATATAAAATAAAGCTAAATAGAAAGAAATATATTATCACCTGGAATATATAATTGGATGCAACACTGATGGAGTAGGAAGCCTATTTTCTTGCAGGGTATAATGTGGCATTAACAACAAACAATGGTTAGCACATTAGCTGAGTGGACTCCTAAAAACAGTTGGTCAAACACATATTAACTCGTGTCTTGTGCTCTTAATACTGAAGCTCATGGGACATGTACCATAAAAATAGAAGTTTTTATTTTGTGTGAATATTATGTGAAATTAATAAAGATTGACTGGAGACAATGAATGGATTTATTCATGCTGTTCCTACATATACATCATAACATTGTATCTGTTGAAGACTCTGACTTCCTTGACTGTGACTTTGGCAAAAGCTAGATCCAAATGTATGAAGACAAAATAAGAACTATTTCTAAGAACAAAGAAATATATATCATATATATACCTTGGTATGATACATGCACTTACTCAGAGATACTGTGAAAATATACTGATAAATTCAATAGAAAACCTTGTGTAATTTTATTTTTTGTTGCATGCAACTATTACTGATTTTTGATTTGCCAATGACTCAACAGTTAGAGAAATTATATGCAGACATATTTCACTTTTTGAAGTAGAAAATCTCATTTGGTATTTTTTAAAATTTTTTGAAAAATTTTTAATTAAACTTGGAACTCGAGTAATATCTTTTATTCAAAACTAAAAATCAGGTCTCAGAATGACAAACTAGTCTAAACTGAAAGAATATGGAGTCTTACACAAATGTCACTTCTTCATATTTCTGTTCAAGAAATGAATCTGATTTTCATAGTGGCCTGCAGTCATTTTAAGCTGAGAATCTCATTAAACAAATTGGTGCGGGGTTGGTTTGATAATTCTTTTGGGAATGTTACAAGGAAAATCTAAAACGTCTTGCTTTTACATTTTTCATCCTGAAACTTCATGTATTAATAAGAAATTACTCAGGGTTCTTACTAGCTACAGGGGAATGGTGATCTCCCTAACTTGTCTTCTGCTCTCAGAGAGGACAAAGTGACGCTTTCCCTTAATTTCTCCTGGTCTACAGACCCATGATAGTGGTTGTGCACACAGAAATGGGAAGTGCTCTGTTCCGTGTCAGAAGACAGTGCATCTATTCTCTTTTTGTGGAGCATTAAGTGTAGTAAAAGTAATGATACGTGTTCTCATTACTTTTATTTATTAATTTCTTGAATACATTTCAAATTATTTTATTCTAGGAGCATGCCCAGATAAAATATGAGGTATTTCAGCAATATTCAGCGTGTGTGGAGTTCTCCTCATCATGACATAGAGTGTCCTACATCTTACTTTCATTCCCAGTGCCTTCCTGAGCAACCTGCTTCTTTGAAAAATATTTTAATGAGCTTTGGAAGCTTTCCTGTAGGCATAGAAATGCTGATAACAGTAGTTGGCATCATGCAAAACAGGAATTTCAGCAAACATAACAGAACTATTCAAAAGTTTAAGGTAAAGTAAATCTGTTTGCAGGATCAGAGACTGAATTTCTGCAGGATCCATAGGGATCACTGTGATGCACAGGAGAAGACAAATGATCTTTTAGATCCTCTGTAACAAACACTTGAGAAATGCTATTACCTAAAGAACACTTACACCTCATTTTTGGCTGGTAATTTTCCTTCTTGGGACTTACACCTGTAACGAGTAATTTTTTTAGTATTTTAAGACCACTAAATCACAGATGGAGAGAGAAGGTGGTGAGAGAAGTATTATTTCCTCTGGATCACTGCATGCCATTAAGTTCCCTAATTCCAGCTGTTTCTTGTGTTCCAGTGTGGAGTTGTTTTACTGTGTGGTGTATATATGAATATTGTTCAGTGGTCATTCTGACTCTTGATATCTGCTTATGTTAATTTTTGTGGATCTTCATTATTTTGCCACAAAGAGAAAAAAAATCTAAATCAAATTTGCCACCAAACTACAGGCAATGATTTAAAATGAATTACTAATTTTGCACATATTTATGAATAAATGTATCCCTTTGCTATTACTGCAGTCTTATAGCTATGACGAAGCAACATGGCTTACACAAAGTTGACTTAAAATACATACAGAAATAACAGCAAATGAGAGCTTTGACTTAAAAAGCAACATATTTTTTAGTGATTTTAAGCCCAACAACATCTCTGGTTTTGGCTAGGGCAAGCTGAACCACTGCTATGATTCATCCTAGCAATTCTCAGTTGATTTTATACATTAAATGGGGATTCCCACTGAACAAGGGTAATTCTAAAAGAGTGCTCGAAAGTGAATTTCTGCATCTCAGCAGATTTCTGATCTCAGCCCTGTATTGAAGATAAGGAGTTTATCATCCTACATGTGTATCTGCTGATGTGTTCACTCTGACACTCATTCATGTTCCCTCTGCCTAAATCTGGGGGGGCACTGAACTGTGCAGTGGTGGGGAGTGGAACCACCTCCACATAAGAGTTGATTTCTTACTTTCATACTGTTCTCCTCATTGTCTGTACCTTCTTTTCCTTTTCCAAAAATCTTCATCAGAAACAATAAAGAAAAACTCTTTTCGATCTCATCCCTCTTGGGTGAGTTATTTATCCAAGACAGTTTCAGTCATTTACCAGCAATCCTGGTTAACCCAGAAAGGTCTCGGTTGACTGAATATTGGCAAATGTGTCATTTATCTACAAGAAAGGCTCAAAGTAGGATAGGGGGAACTACAGGGCTGTCAGCCTGACCTCAGTGCTGGGGAAGGTGATGGAGCAGCTCACCTTGAATGCAATCACACAGCACGTGCAGGACAACCAGAGGATCAGACCCAGCCATCACAGTTTGTGAAAGGCAGGTCCTGCCTGACCAACCCGATGACCTTCCATGAGAAGGTGACCTGCTTAGTGAATGAAGGAAAGGATGAGGATGCTGTCTTACCTGCACTGTAATAAAGTCTTTGAGACCATTTCCCACAGCATTCTCCTGGAGAAACTGGCTGCTCATGGCTTGGACAGGTGCATTCTTCACTGAGTTAAAAACTGCCTGGATGGTTGGGCCCAGAGAGTGTTGGTGAAGGGAAATAAATCCAGCTGGCTGCTGGTCACAAGTGGTGTCCCCAGGGCTCAATATTGAGGACAACCCTGTTTCCTATCTTTATCAGTGATTTGGGTGAGGGGATCAAATGCACCTCAGTGAGTTTGAAGTTGACACCTAGTTGGATGGAGANCTGGCACCTGGCCTGTGTCAGCAATAGTGTGGCAGCAGGAGCAGGGCAGGGATTGTCCCCCTGTGCTGGGCACTGGTGAGGAACCTCCAATCCTGTGTCCAGTTTTGGGGCCCTCACTTCAAGAAAGACATCGAGGGGCTGGAGCGTGTCCAGAGAAGGGAACTGAGCTGGGGAAGGAGCACAAGTCTGATGAGGAATGGCTGAGGGAGCTGTGAGGGAGTTGTGAATTTTCAGCCTGGAGAAAAACGTTGTGGGGGGGTGTGTGTGTGTCTCACTGTCTTCAACTCCTGACAGGAGCGTGTAGCCAGGTGGGGTCAGGCTCTTCTCCCAGGTAGCAAGCGACAGGACAAGAGGAAACAGCCTTAAATTGTGCCAGGAGACATTTAGGCTGGATACTAGGAAAAAGTTCTGCATTGAAAGAAGAAATCAAGCACTAGAAGAGGTGTTTAAGTCACCATCCCTACAGGAGTTCCAAAGACATGTAAATGTGGCACTTCAGGACATGGATTAGCAGTGAACATGGCAGCGCTGGGTTTACTCCATGATCTTAGGGGACTTTTCCAACTGTCTTGGTTTGAGACAAATTGGGGGGGAAAACGCTCCCAAGTTCCAGCGAGCCCCTCCCCCACCCAGGCCTGGAAATAATTTCCTTAGAGGAAACCGAAAAGGAAAAAAAACCTGTTTATTTAACAAAATGAAACAAAATGCCCACAAGGCAAGGAAAAAGGAAAAAGAATTTATTAAACCTGAATAAACAGCTGATAGATTTTAGTGTCCTTTTTTCTTTGTGCATAGCTTCCCCCCTCTGGGGGATCCCATGGGGACAGGTGGAGTCACTCTGCTGGCTCCTTGGAGGATTCTCACCTACCGTCCTCCTGGGGGATCTTCTGATTCTCGGACGAGAAGGCAAGTAAAAAAAAAAGGTCCAAAAAGGAGACGAAGAGGAAGCAGCCCCAGGGAAACAGCTTCTTGCTGGTGCAGCAGCTGGAAGCAGGACCCAGGAATGCTGCTCCCCCCGTGCTCCAAGGCTGAGAAACCTGGGGGAGAGTTTCAAAACCACCTGGGCCGGCACAGCTTCTCCCAGCTGCTGGATGCAGTTTAAAGCTAAGGGGGCTAAAGTTTACTGGGCATAAACTTAGAGTTTACTGGGCATAAAGCAGGTGATAGGGGATACAGGATTATCACGACATCACCCCAAGACACCAACCTAAAGGATTTTATGCCCTCATCTATTTCCCTCTGCTGTCAACATTTCAGTGGCTATGAAGGCTGCCAAAAATGTCTCTGGAAATTTGGCTTCTGAAGAATTTTCAGAATTCAACAAACTTGTGTGAATGCTACAGGAGACACATGGAGAAGTAGAAAGAACAATCAAAATAGTGTTATTTAAATCAGTCTTTGTGACTGCCATTCCAGCACTTTTAAGATGGAGCTGTTTTTTAGTTCCAAGAAGTAAACTAGGACATTACCTCTAAAAGCTAAAAGCAGATAAAGAAAATGTGTTTCTTAAATGCAGACTAGATGAAATTTCATCAAAAAGCTGAATCAGAGCAGATGAACTCATGTATGCTGCCATCTTAATCTATTGATAAACCAAACTGAAAATCTGGATGATCATGAGTGAACTGAAGCATGTTAGAGCACATTTGCCTCCTGTTTTTTCTCTGTATCTACTTTTCCTCAAAAAAACCCCAAATACTGTATCTCATCCTGAATTGCAGCTGAAACTCCTCTAGAGTGACTGTTTGCATGTGGAAGCTCTTAGTGTAGACATAGCTGATAAACTGGTGTAGAGAATGCTTCTGCTGGGAAAGTATTCCAGGCACTGATTTCAATTCAACCTTTGCTTCAAGGTGACTATTCAGACCTGGAGATGGAAATTTGTTGATGATGTTCCAGCTTATAGCAGAAAGATTAGCATTAAGTTTCTCAGTTTGTCTTGAGAGGTTTTTTATTTTCTTCCCTCTAGAGCATGGGTAGGCATGTTGGTTTCTTTTCTGGGAATGGAAAAACAATGATGTTAATTGTGTGCACTTGGCTTTCAAATTACTTTTATATGGGTGATAATAATTTGGTTTAGGTTATTGTTGCTAAAGATGTATTTGCTTTATTTTGCTCCTCCAAAAAATAAATCTTTGGCTAGAAAATGGACATATAAAGTGTGGCATATGGGTTTTCCGATGCTACCTCATGGCAGGCTGTTTTCACTCAGGAAGGAATGTATTTCAGTGATCTCAATTAATACAGTAGGGAAGATGATGGGCTTCCTTTTACTTGTTCTTGAAGACAGTGGGTGAGACACTTCTGACAGCAGCTGCTGGATTCTGCCACACCCCACTGTGTTGGAAAAGTCAAACAGGAATGGGATAATAACACACAAAATACTTAGTGTACAGCTTCTGTAGGAGTAAGCATAACTCCTTATACTGTTTTAGGGGCCCTGTTCTTTAGGAAGAGTTACCTTGTCTTCTCTCTGTTGTCCATGGGATTTAGTGTCTGGGGAAATGTCATCATATGGTCTACAGAACATTCTTGCATGGGTCAACTCTTACTCCACCCTGGAAAGTGCAAATGGTGGCAAAAGGAAATGATGGGGTCTATAGGCAGGTTTTGTAGGAGCTGTTTGAGCCTGGGGCAGCCATCCCAAATGAGAGAGCAATCTTGATTTGGTCTTAAAGTCATTCACTCTTCTCTTCGTAAACCTTTAAGAAACAGGTGATACTCAAAAAGTCTGCAGGAGGGTAGGCACATCCCTAGGGAGTTATAGACTCTTTTATTACCAAAAAATACTGAAACAAATAATGAAACAAGGAATTTATAAACACTTACAATATAGATTCATTAAGGACAGATTGCGCCAAGCATTTTCATTCATGAAGGTGAACTTGGTTTTGTGCAAGGAAAGATGCTTGATTTTACATCTTTTGACACTTTCTTACATGACATTGTCAAAAGTAAACTTTAGAAAAATTATCTAGGTGAAACTGCTGTAGAGTACAAAACTGGTTGGGAAACTATTCTTACAGAATATTAATTAGTGATTCTTTACCAAAAGAGGACAATACATTTTCATTAGTGTCCAAGATGAAGAAATAGGGAGTATGACTTAACTTTACACATGATACCAACTACACTAAAAGACAGTGTTACAATTCAAAGTGTTCCTGGTAAACTTCAGAAAAAAAATCTGAAAAAGGGTGCCATGCAATAAAGACAAATGCCAGGCTGTGCCCTGAAAGTCAACTTTCTGGTATATTTACCATATGTTCATCAATCAGAGAATTTCTTTCAATCCTCATGCTACACGAACAATACAGAACAATTGGAGAAAATTTAGAAATGAACAGCAAGAGTAGTCTACCTCGTAAAATATGTGACCTATGAGGAAAGCTTGAAGGATCTGGGGTTGTTTAGTCAGGGAGGAAATGATAGCGGTAGCAGTTCACTAGTTGTGAAAACCAGAAGAAACTAACAGAAAGAGGGGGGAAAAAAATTGTTCTCTGTGTTCTTGATTGTCAGGATAAAAAAGAATAGACTCCGAGGTAGAAGAAATAATAGACTCCAACATAAACTATTTAAGAAACCTACACAAAACCCTAAATATTTTCCAGCAGGGCATGTATCTTAGGCTTATGCCTTTTATAAAGCCATTACTTGAGATTTTTAAGATCAGCTGTTAGGAATAATAGAGTAGCAGTTCTACAGCATTTGGGGCAGGTGACTAGACTAGATGGTGTCTTTAAACCTATTCCTCTCCTGGTTTCTGTGGTTCTGCGGTACAGTTTCTGATAGAGAAATCAGAAGTTGCTGTTTATAGAAGTATTAGTCTTGAATTCAAGAACTGTCTTTTGTGCTTCCTGTGAGTGTCTCTTTGGTTAGAAATGACTGTTTCTGTCTTGCTCTGGTTGGGGATAGTCATGCCAATATTTAGTTTATATTTATGTACTGGTAAAACCAAGAACCCATAGCCTGGCATATTTCTAATTCACCATTATCAGAGCCTTATATGCACTAAAAAGCCATAAACCCCTTCCAGCCTCACCTGGGACTTCCACCCACCCATGTGGCTCCAGGAGCTCTGTGAGCTCAGCCCCAGGCCTTCTGTCCCTGGTTGAGTTGGGCTGGAGAAGAGCTGATCATCACATCTAGTACAGCCTTGCCTCAGCTCTCTACAGAGCCTTCTGAGCTGGGCACCACATTCTCTGTAAGGCAAATTGTTCATGGCACAAATAAGTACTGTGGATGAATAGCAGGGCAGCAATAATTTGTTTAGACAGGCAATGCACATGTGTGGTTTTGTTTCACCTCTTCCAAGTGTAAACCTTTGAAGTGCTAATTTTTATATGACAATTTTGACCTTTTGCTTATGCCATGCCTGTCATCAAGGTCCTCAAATATTTCACAGAATGAAGGGGGCAAAAAGGGACATATAGAAAAAAATCTTAACATAGAGGATGTACTTTAGATTATAAATTTCCCAATCATGTCAGGACTTAAAAAATGTTTTTTTTTTCTACAGATGACATCAGCTTGGAAATAACCTATGACTTCTCTGGATAGAAGAGATTAGTACATGCTCCTGATAGTAGTATTAATCAGATTTTTCACTTCTGTTATGCATACCCTTGGTAGTACAGACAAAGTGAAAAACTTTGAAGTACAAGATTAAATAACAGGTTATATATATAAGGGAGAGACCTAAATTCTCATTTAAAGGCATAGGCATTAAATTCCTGAGGGAAAACAGAAAAATTGCAGGTGGCAAATGAAGCAATGTTGTTGTGCTGTGAATTTTAGTGTAGTATTTTTCAAAGTCCCTGTTTGACTGGGAAGTATATGCTTGCTATTTTCACTCTTTAAATCTTGTTTGTGCTGAAACTAAAACAATTAACATTGGCTTCTAGTCGATGTGTAACATTTATATGTTTTTTTATAAAGTCTTGAAGAAACTGAGAACAGAAATTATGAAAAAAACCCTAACCCCATCTATACCCTAATGTTCCCTTTCCCCATCAGTCTTGGAAAATATTACTTGAGTTGTTTTCCTCCTCTTTACAAGTTTTGGGTTTTTTCACGTTTAACCTCCTGACTGCAAAAGAAACCAGATACTCACAGGAATTGAAAAAGAACCCTTTGAGCCTTTACTAGCTCTACTTCAAAGAATGAGGAAACAATGGAGAAGCTAGGGAAAAACTGTCTTTAAGGGTTTTCAAAGGAAAGTTATATCAATCTTTATCAAGACAGAAACAGGCAGTATTTGGATCTTTCAGGTACATTTTAGTGCTGAACTACTTATTAGTGTTTGTTGAATTTTTGTTCATCCTGGAATGACTGAAAGTATAGAATTAAGAATCCTCTGGCACTTGTCAGAGCTCTGCCTCCAGGGAAATCTGGTGTCTCATATCAAACTGTTAATTTACAATCCATTTATTGAAAAAGGTTGCAGATATTTTTTTGATATTGCAGAAAGAATAAAATTGTAACATGTCCCATAAAATTTCAATATAGCAGTAGAAATGATGTTCAAGAAGATGACACTGATCACTGAGGAACAGTGACAAACAAGTGGGAAAATTCTGATCAGTGAAGAAATACATTCGTTTTTATCAAGTGCGACTGTCTTACAGATACCTGCTTGCACTGAGTAAGGCTTCTTTTACCTAATTTATGAATGTGGTGTTTTTTTCTAAAAATAATAGGTAAAGATACTTCCTATCAGTTGTTGGTTCGGCCTTAGTTTCTTACTGACCTATTTTAAGATGCAATAAAGTACCCTGTGGGTATGGCTGTATGACAGATAATTTTTCTATCAACAAATGCTCACTGGGCTCTTGAACAGCTATCACTGCGTAACTTTTCATTTGCATTGCTTCCCTTCTCTTTTAAGAGAATAAAGAAAAGAAACTTGGTCCTACTATGGATTTCCACTTGGCAGCTTGAATAAATGCCAGGCCCTGTTGAGTGTCCGGTGTTATAACCATGGACAGGGATATCACACGTGATATCCACACTTCTGCAGTAAGGGGAAGTGTGGCTAAAGGAGGCACAGGAAGGTCTCTTCAGTCAGCAAAATTAAGTATCAATGCTTCTGCTGGGGATTTCCAAGCACCTTGCTTCTCATATGACGTGGTGTGAGCAATGCATCCAGATCTAGTAGCCACAGTGAATCTATTTCCTGCACTATCAAATCTGTAATGCTGTGGCCTGCATCCCTAACTTTCAGGATTCCTATACTCTCTAAAACCCAAGGATTTGTTTTTCTCCCTATACTGAGACCACCAGTGCTTTTCATCTGTATATATTACTGATGATTTTGCAAGTATCATTAGCTAAATTGCTTTAAAACATTTTGAGTATAGATGTTGCCTGCAGAACTACACTTGTTCATAGCCCCGCTCCATACACAAAAGCAGAATAATTTGGGGGCAGCTCTGATTAAATTTTCTGGGGAGAAAAGGTAGTCCTGTACCAAAGTGTCAGGAGGATTGCCCGTAGAATACAATAAAAAAAAACCCAACCAAAAGCTGCTGCTTCTTGCCTGTGAAGGGTCACTTTCCAACCCCTCTTAGGATGCACCTTTCCACATACTGCGATTTATCTTCTTTTTCATCTTTAATAATTCAATAGTACCTTTTCTTTCCAAGCTTAGCATTCTTCTTTACTGTATGGCTATTAAAACAGAATTCTCTTGCTCAGGTGCTTCTCTGTTGAAAGTCATTGGTATATCCTCTCCTCAGAATTTTTAAATAGATTCAGTTTTGATGATTTTTCTTACTGAAAAATCCCTCAAGTAGAAAAATATTGCTTTTTCAGAATTTAAATATGGGACCTCCCTTTTAGCAAAAAACTTTTCATGTTAGCAGTTTTGTTCCATGTAGTAAGTCATCACCTATTATAAAAAAAATCCTCACAATTTTAATCATAAAACCTTGGTTTATTTCCTTATCATTTGGCCAGTCTATGGTCAGTAAAACCAAAATTTTGCAAGTTGGCCATCTTCCACCCAAAAGTTTTGGTTTAGTTATTTACGGTAATAAGTAGCCATGAAGATGCATCTGTTGTATTTGAGGACAGCTTTAACAGCTGAACCTATGATAGCTGGTCTGAAAGTTTACATTTGGATTATAGGGCTAGATTAACTCTGGAATGAGATGGATATTTCTGGTTAATCCTCCACTGTTCTTTTGTACATTCAGTAATCAGTGTTTGAAGGATTTCCCTTATAGTAATTACTAATTTGAAAAAAGAAAAAGAAGTGTCTGAACTACAGAAGCAACCTTTTCAGTAAAATTTCCTTTTAAATGTTAAACAGTCTGTACAACAAGTTAGTCAAGGCTTAATCATAGGTACAGTATCACTAAAAGGCATCTTTGGGGGCTGGATTGGAGCCAATCTACCACAGAAAAGCACACCACAAATAGTTCTGGTATATAAACGATTATTTTTGAACTCGACAGTCTTTTCCCTTTTTCATAAGCTGATGAAAATTCAGTCTCTTAAAAAAATCTTCTAGTGTTATTAGGGCACAAAAGTTCCCTTTACCACAAAGCTACAGGCTTTCTTGGTGCTCAGTGTAGACACGGTCATGTAAATACAAATTTCTACCTTTGATTGACCTACTGCAATTATCTTTGGATCTGAGTGATTACTTTTTACTCTAATTTGCCTTCTTTGAAGAAAGAATATTAACTCGTGGTCTTGATTATTGGACAATGATAAATTTATTTGTTTAATGTACTCCATGTCTAGAGACGTAAAAATATCAGATTATTTTTTATAAAGGGGAAACTGAGGTACAATATGATTTTAGGTCTAAAGTGTTTCTGTCTTGGATGCCAACTTCAGGTTGTCAGGAGCTTGATTTTTATCCAGGCATTTAATGAGAAACTCTGAATTAGTAGATACCTGAGCAAATAATTTAAAAGTTTTTCTGCTCAGCTGATGAGTCTCTGTGACAGAGGCAGGGATAAAATGTGATTCACTGGGAAAGATTTCAGCTGTCTTACTCAGAAGACCATCTTGAATACTGTTTGAGTTTACATCTCCTAGTGTCAATGACAAATCAAGCTAAGGTGTTATCAGCAAGTCTTTCCTTTGCTGTGAATCAGTGATGTCTTCCAAGATGATCTGCACTATATACTGAGAGGTAGAAATCTGTACAACATGTGATGGTATAATTAAGACTTTTACAATGCATTCAAGCAGTAGCATGAAATAAATGTGACAGATACCACTTTAATCCTCATATTTTTTAATTTTAAAGTAATTAATTTTACAGCAGTCACATAAAAAATATCCAATTAGGCATCATTTTGAAGGTCTTAAAACACAAGACAAAGAGCTAAGAAAGGAAATTAGGGCCTATAGCAACACACAACTCTCAGGCCAGTTGCTACTCAAATCAATAATTCATACTTCTGGCATTTAAGTTAAAAACAACTGATAAAACTGACACTTATTCTCCATACACTGGCACTAAAGTGTGTTAAAACTTTCATTTGGCCAGCAGATTTCACACTTTCTCTCTAATATCAGAGGAACTTGACCTTGGAAATTTGAGTCACTGATAGAGGACCTAGAATGTTTCAATATGTTACTAATTTTTGAATTTTTTCCATCTCAGTAGTCTTAGAAATTGTTTAACATTTCTCTCTGTTTTCTCTTGTTCTGGTCCTAGATACTGTTTGCTTGAGGCCGTCTTTGCCCTGTGTACATGGTACTCAGTGCTACAGGATTCCAGCGATGATGCATCCTGGTGGGTGTCGGCAATTCTGGCATGTGCTGTTGCAATCCAGTTAAGCACACATATTCACCATTCATTCTGAAAAAATCAGGCCTGGTCATCCACCAATGAAGGTTGTTGCATGGAGATCTTAGCACAGTGTAATGCATTATATATTCAGTTTTCAATTATCATAGCTCGTCCAATTCCAGCTCATCTGCAGAATGTATTTACTCACGGTTAAAGCTTTTTCCCTCCAGTATATTTGATTCAAATAAAGGTGAAAAGTAATTATTTTCTTATAACTGAAGAAATTAATTTATTTTTACCAACCTCTCACTTGATGCTGCTCTGATTTTCTGCAGTAATTTATGAACAGGACAAGAGGAGACAGAAGACTTATTTTTCTGAACAACTCTTTTTCTAGCTGAAAAGTGCTTGGAAACATAACTCTATAGTGGAAAAATCAGTCTGTTTCTCAGAGCACCTGAAAACTCTCCCTTTCAGTTGACCTTGTTATTGCCTACCAAATATTTTAGGTGAGCTATTCTTCAGAAACCTGAAGACACCTGATATTAACCTACTAAGTATTTTTGAACAAAGAATTTAAAACTGCATCTTTCTGATAATCATCAGTTATTTTTTTCTTCAGCATATGCAAAGAATATTTTATAGTGTTAATATGAAGTTTCAAGATCTAGTTCCTGTCTGAACTGATATTCCAGGAACAGAAAAGCTGCACAAAAAATTATTTGTACTCATCAACTTCAGGATCCTTAGACACCAACCAGCCTCTGCTATGTGCCATGGTAGCCAGTTGGTAAAATATGGATTGGATGGTGAAAATACAGGGTGGGTGGATCCAGAGGGACCTTGTCAGATTGGTGAAATAATGGAGCCCTCCTTCAGGGCTGGGGTTCTGACTGGCAAGAAAGGAGTTCACAAGCTCAACATGAATGAGCAAAGCACAATGAATGGAAGGACCATACAAATCCAATGTATTAGCAAAAGTGCAGTTGGCAGGCTCAGAGAAGGGATCACAGTCATTCCCTTCTGTTCAGCATTTGTGCTGGACTACTATGGCCTGTTTGGGGCTTCCCCAGTACAAGAGAGACACAGGCATCCTGCAGAAAGCTGGAATGGAGAGTGGGCTGGGGCACGTGGTGTACTGAGAGCTGTCTGTGCTCTGTGTTGAGATGAGAAGGGTGAGATGGGGGGATTTTAGTTGTTGCCTTCAGATACTGAAAGAGCAAGTATAAGGAGCATGGAGCCAGACTTATTTCAGTTGAATAGTGAAGGGTTGAGAGATAAAGGGCACAAAGAGCAGTACAGGAAACTCCAATGACATATTAGGAGTTTTTTTTCTGCAATAAGGGTATTCGAGTACTAGAGCAGATGTCCTAAAGAGATTGTGAAATCTCCAGCCTTGGAGGTGCTCATAATTCAACTAAACAATTCAGCTCTGAATTAATCCTGCTTTGAGCAGCCATCCAGAGGTGTTTTACAAACTATATAGATCTATAATCTCTAAAAAAATCTCTTTGCCTGGCAAAGACAAAGTTTTGAAATAAGACTCACCAATATTTTTTTAATAACAACCATCTGTGGGTGCTGAGGGTTATAATATAGTAAACATGCTCATCTATCTATGATAAAGCACTGGGTGATCAAAGTGAGAAGAATTTACACACTGAACACTTCTGAGTGCAAAGCAGTTTGCTGATACCACGTGTCATAGTCACTTTTTTCTGGGATAGCACACCTTTTACTCACAGTTGCAGAGCTCATAAAAATGAGTAGTCTTCCAGTCCCAGGCAGCTGCTTTGTTAAAATGATGGTGGAATCAGAATCTTTGATCTGTACTTTCCAATCACATGAGTCACTACAGTCCCTGTGCTGGGACTGTTTTCACTCTTGGTAAAACACTCCTGTACAGAGTCAAGGAGTCAAGTGGGTTTTTCAATTTCCAATTTAGCCACTTGTCCTAGCTGTGTACAAGACATTACCAGAGTTGCTAACTATTTGTGCCACTTGGAACCAAAGAATATTCAATGAACCAGCAATGTGCTCTCAGTGAACAGCTGTGATTTCTTTACCATGGTAAAAATTCTTGAATGGTGTTAAGAGTTCTAGTTTCTTGAAGATGCTGATTAAATCTTTTCTCACTCCAAATACAGCTTTTTTTTCATCAGAAAGAGAAAGGGCTATCTATACCTGAATGGTCTTGGCAGTGCTGTAATGTGCCAGTCCTTTCACAAAAAAAATTAAGCACATTTAATATATTTTCATAGGCTATGGCCAGGATGGAATGGTAAACACTTTACTCCTTCTCTGCAGTAGGAATTACATGTGCCTTCTTTGGAGGGTGTTATCTGCTAAATTACTATATCACATCCTCTTTTCAAGGAGTCATCTGGGGGCCCCAAGAACCTGGCCACCAGTTGCTCACACTCTAATTTATTTCTGTTTTTTGTGTGGGTGTGCATAGCGATGTTGTGTACTCTGTGGATCTGGTGGCAGATGAACTATGTAAGCCTTGATCTTTTGTGGTCAGGCTTAAAGTTCTCAGGACAGACAAAAATTGCCAGTTTCTGTGTTTGGGCTCTAAGGTGAAATGGAAGAAGCCAGCACTTTCTGTTCATACTGACTGATCAGCTGGTGGCTTTGTCTGATTAAGGCTTTTTACTGTAAACTGAGTGTGACCACAATGATCTGAACAAACCAAAGTCTGCAAAATTGAAATTTTCAGTGCTTAGGTTTCAATTTTGTTGCAATGTTTTGATTTCCAATCGGGAAACAAGCTCAAAATTTCATTTCAGACTGAATCTATCTGAACAGAAACATGATGGGTTGCTGAATTGAGTTAAATGGTTTACATTCAGGTCAGATTGTCTGAGTTGATGTGGTAGCTCCTGGAAGCTCCAGTTGTGGGGGAAGTAATCATATGTCTTGATTCTCTTAGGAAGAAGTGAAATTGAAATAAGTAAGGCAGACTACGTACTTCATCAGCTGGAATCTTCAAGTCCAACTAAGAATCACAGATATTTAAATGCATACATTTCGAATGGCACATATATATACAAATGTATGCATTTCTAGGAGAAAAATACATTAAAAATACTTTTATCTATACATAAGTGCATATATTCATTATACTTGTGTTTCTACAAATGTAATAAAATGTATTTTTCTTTCCTTTGGGAAAACATAGCTGGAACCCAGAGAAGAAGGAAAGAGGTCTACAAAGTAAAAATGTCTTTCAAGGTATGTTGTCCTGACACAAAATGCTTTTATTTCAATACATGGCTATGCTTTATCTGAACTTCTTAAGTGTGAACGACTATTATTGGGAATCCTGCCACAGACAGAGACTAAGAGAACTAATACTGGGACTTAGTTGAAGTATAGAAATGAATGAGTTTATTATGAGTTCTTAGGACTCTGTGCAACAGAACCACAAGATGGCAGGAGCACCACGTCAGTTTCTTTTCGCAGCACTTCCATCCTGTTTTCCTACTTTTCTTGTATTGCATTGCAATTTACATAGTTTTGATGGTTTTCAAAGCCAACTCAGTTTAACAGCAAGTCATTTTAAAGGTTTCAGGTCTCTTATTATATATTCCAGAATCCAGAGTAAATGTAATACTAACATTAAAAGCTTAAGTGTTGTACTAATGGAAGAATGAGCAATTTTAACATCCAAATCCATAATATTTTCCTTATTTAGAAAATAAATTGTATCTCCATCATATTTTCAACCACTTAGAAAGTTAACTTTTTCTTTCTTGATCAAGTTCATGATGTTAAAAACTTTTAATGGACTGACAAAACTCTCCCAATCTACTCCTTGCATTAGAGTTTTGAAAAACAATGCAAACAGTTCCTTAACCAAGTTAATGAGAGACTACTATAATCTTTGTGCTACTGGAGGGATGTGCACCAGGTGCAGAGCTATCAGAGTCTTGCCTAGAGCTAGTGCAGTTATGGAATGTTGCCTGCAGCTTGACAGGTGTAATGTTTTGGGAGGCTGCAGTGAAGCAAAATTAACTTTAACCTTTAACCCCCCCCCCCCCCCCCCCCCCCCCCACCACC
>VZTX01017222.1:53606-76130 GCA_013400915.1 Pardalotus punctatus
CCCCCCCCCCCCCCGCCTCTTAAAAATCTTAAAGCACATATCTGTACTTTGGGGAAAAAAAGTGTTGAATATAGGAAGGGCTCCTTTGGGATCAACGATTTTCACCATCTCTAGGAAATGGGCTCAGTTTTGACCATATGATTAGCCTAGATGATTGTCATTGTACAAGTACTTTGCAGAACTCTATTAAGGGCTTGAAAATTTCAGTATTTGGTGAGTCTTCATGCCTAAGTGTACTCTAAGTACTTCACAGGCTTTTCCAGTGTATGTGGATACATAAAATGTCCCACTGAATAATCTGTGTATAAGGCCTCCTGGGCTCCAGGGACTGAGCAGACCTTCCCCTGCAGTTGTGGATGCTCCCTGTACTTCTGCCCAGTTCCCCGTGTGAGACCAAGGTCCTGTAGGACAGGCAGCGTGTGTCCAGTGTGCTGTCAGAGAATGCACAGAAAGATTATGTAGGTGGTGGCGAGAAGAATGAAAACTGCAGTGGAGAGAAACCACACTCATGTGAAAGAGAAAGGAATATGACAGGGCTGTTTTGGTTGTTTTTGTTTTTTTTGTTAGAAGGATTAGCAAGCAAAAGGATGAATTTTAAAGGAGAATGCAGAAAATAATGTATTACACTGCTTACTAAGGAGAGGAAAAAATGTATGGGACATTTGCAAGGGCAGACTGATTGAGCCTATGTAGAAATTTCATTTCAAATAGCAACCTAGGAGTCTGTGGGGCCTCACTGTTTCTGTCTAACAGAGCGCATCTGCCTTGGATGCTAAGGATACCATTCACAAGTGCAGGTATAAGGACAGTTTTTTTTTAGGAGCTTTTTCCTCAATAGGTGAAAGTAATTTTACATGAACTAATACTGTCCCTTTACTGCAGACCAGGAATGTGAGAGGCACATTTGCTGGACTGAAAGAAATATCCTCACGGTCTCCTTCCTCCTCAGTGCTCCTCAGAAGATGTGGACTGGTGAAGGGAGCCTGATGTATCTGCCCTGCAGCGCTGTGCTGTCTGTTGGAGATACTGATGTTCCTTACATAACCCCAGCTCAGTACTCCCTGGAGCAAAACCTTCACTCAGGCATTGAGCAGCGAGATAAAGCCGGGGTGATTCCCCCCTCCATGGCATGTGTAGGCAGGGTCTGCTTCTAAAGTCTGCTCCTTTTTGCATTAAGGTCTTGTTTTCAGTTTCTTAGATGATTTCATAGCTTAAAATGCTCTCTGTGAAAATGTCCATGCCAGGTGTCATTTTTTCAATTGTGTAAGAGATACAACTACATAGTCAGACAATTTCCCAGAATGTAAATAGGAGAAAGTACATTTGCCCTTTAAAAAGTTCTTAAAAAGAAGTTTTTCTTTCACCAAGAAGAACCAGCACTTCCATGTTTGGAAACAAAACTCTCGTGGGACTTGTTTTTGAATAAGGGTATTGCCTTTTCTTTATGAAAAGAAGATCACAATTGATTAAATTATGCATAACTAAGAAAATCTTGCAGTAGACATGCTGGTCCATGTACACAGAGGAAGACTTGGTAAGCCAGGCTGGCTACACCTACTTTCACTTAGTTTTATATAGGCTGGTAGCTTCTGCGATTGGCTGGAAAGGAGGTGGCTCCTTCTAGCAGCAATCCTCAAGGAGCGACACTGAAGGATCTGTAAATCTTGATTCTAAATTATCTCCTCCCTTGTCTTTTCCCCTGCTCCCCTCATCTATTTGTCTGCCCCTCTGTCCCTCTGCTTCCTCTTTCTGTTTTGGGAGGGTCAGCAAAATTAAACTTGTATTTCCAAGAAGCTATGAATTAGTTCAGACTAGTCCTCCCAGACTGCAAATCAGGGGATTGCTTTAACATGAAACATCTGAGGAAGTTCTATTAAACAGGGATCTGAGACAATTTAAAGTACCAGGATAATCAGTATAACACCTACAGATAGTGCCACTTCCTATGGCAAACACATAACTAATTTGACAGAAAATCTTAACATTTACATTTATAAACTCATAGAGGCCTCACACAGGAGTTTTTTTTTTTTTTACCTTTGATGCAACTAAAGCATGTACATGTACATAGAATATTTGTGTTTGTCTACTGCAATTATTTACCTAGCTATCCAGTTCTCTTAGCATGAATAAAAATCTATTCTAATACAAACCCACAGCTTTGTATTTCTTTGTAAAGTGGAAAATATAAGCAGTAATTCTGCCAGCAGGGAAAATCTGTTTGAAGGTTTTCTCTTGATGACAGTTGCTTCTTGAATTTCTATCTTCTTTAACACAATGTAGGATGCTAAAGTACACACCTACTCAGAGGGATCATAATCCATTTTAGCTGTTTAAACAGTATCATGCTATTAAAGCACTTTTGATTTCAGAGCCTTCTCCCTGTACTGGGCTTTTTTTTTACTACAGTAATATATTTTTTCTCATTCTAGTCCACTTTATACCCACTGTCTCTTACAATTCCATGTTATTTACTGTGAGTGTTGCATATAATCGTCTGCCATTCGTATTGTTACATTTATTTAACACATTTTGGAGCCAATACCTAGATAAATGTTAAAGAAAAACCAAAATTTGCCTGCTCCCTTATCTTCTTATTTCAATCACTTATCCTCTAGTGTTTCAAAAGGAAAAACTCTTTGGAAATTGGGGGATTGACCTTTTCACCTTTATCAAATAAAGGCTCCTGTTTGTGAAACCTGTTGTGTGATTTGGCTCTTTATTGAACTCCCAGAGCTATTTATACAATATATACACACAATTGTATTGTTCTGAGTAGGTGGCCTAGAAGGAATCCAATTAGAAACACGAATATCTGTGAACATATTTGAACTTGTTATTTTACTAAGCATTTGGAGGAAGAAAGAGATAGTGTATACTTTTACTGCCTGCAGTGTAGTTATAATCCCAAAATGCATACAGAAAACTACATAGCATTAACTGTAAAATGGAATTATTTCCATCACTGAACAGGATAATATACCAGGCATTATTCTCTGGGTCCTCCCCTATGATTGGTTTGTCACGTCATGCTTTGATAAGCCTCCAGAATTACAATGTATGTTTTTGTGTGCATGTGTGAAGAATTTAAAACAATTTAAGCTTGTTTTTGACAGATTGCGACTTTTCCCTGACATTTGACAAAAAGTGGAATAGTAAATGTGAAGAATGAGGCTTCGCTCTAAAAATTTTAGAAGATTTATTAAGGAAAAATATTAACAATAGGGGAAGCCCACAACACAAAGTTGCAGCACTGGGTGTGTGGCTGGTCTGGCCAGAGGCAGGCACGCCCGCTGGAGCCCCTGCAGCCGCTTTTATGCTATCCTGATGTCAATCAAGGGTCCTGCATACATTTGTCCAATCTGGGATTTGGCCATCCCCTTCCCACCCCTCTGCCTGCCCATTCAGGGTGGTCTGCCCTAGCTCCTCCCTTATGGGCGTGGGTGTCTTTGGATGGCACCTTGATTGACACCTGGAGAGATCTTTCTGGAAAGGTTCTCAGTGGCCCCATCATCCATCTTTCCCCTATGTCTAACAGTTTATTCTTTTCAAACATTACAAACATTTAAGAAAACCATCCAAAATTAGGACCTTATATATAGGATAACAGTTGTCACTGTCAGTAATTTATATAATGGGGGGGGTACAAGGAAGGGGGTCATGATAACAATATTATAACTTATTAAAATAATTAACCAATTGACTTAATAACAGTCATAACAAG
The DNA here is from genome assembly GCA_013400915.1 of Pardalotus punctatus. Taxonomy (NCBI): domain Eukaryota; kingdom Metazoa; phylum Chordata; class Aves; order Passeriformes; family Pardalotidae; genus Pardalotus; species Pardalotus punctatus. The sequence continues at coordinate 57,331 of VZTX01017222.1, forward strand.
TAATCACACAATCAATTAACTCATTAACTCCCTTTTAACACACGAAAGTCAACCTCACCCTTGGCTGTTTATAACAGTAAATATGGAACTACAGAATAACGGCTCCTCTTAGCACATCCTCAGTCCTTATGGAGACTCATGGAAGTCTGTGCTAAATACAAGGTTTCTTTCTGCTGTCTTTGCTTTTGAAACCAGATGACAATGTTTGTGAAATATGAAGATACAGAGGGAGATAAAATTCAGACATTTTATGAACCTTGGAAAAGGCAGCGTCAACTGTGGTGTCCATGAAGGAAATTTCCAGGAAAAAGAAGACACACCTGTAATCTGTCACACTTTGTGACAACCTTCCCACAGTGCCCCCCTTTATCCTGAGACTTCTTCTTTCCATAGGAAAAGACTGCACTCTGCCAGTCTAGCCTGTGCACATCCTACGGACTGAGGATCTCCAGTGTTTTACCCTGGAAAGGGTGGGTTTAAAATTCCTTAGCTATGGAACAGCCAAAATGCCATCATACTGAAATGTTGTTTGTGTTGAAAAGACAGACTGTTTTGAGGAATAGTAGTTAACAGTGGCTAATTTTAAAATAATCTCTAAAATATGTCTTTTTCCAAATATAAAAGATGGTTTGTTAGGTGCACTTAAAAATTTGTCCATGTTGTAGAAGAGTACTGATTAATAACTCAATGTACAATTTTATTTGTATTTGACACTAAAAAAAAAGAGGATTCCTTCACAAGCTATTAAGAAGATAGGCCCTTCCTTGTTAGGCAAATGAAATGAAATAACATCTGTATATATGATCTTTGTAATTACAACTAAATATTAGATACCAACCCATTTATTTTCCCTTTGCTATCTAGCTTGCAAAATATTTTTCATTAAAAAAATGGAAACAGTTCATAAGAAGAATCACATGCAAGGAACTTGTCTCTCTCTCAGCTTTCCATTAAGCAAATCTGTGGCTTTTCATTAAAAATGCTTTTTCTAGGTATTCATAAAAATATCTCTTTCGTTATTAGCATAATTTTCCAGTCTGCATGGCTGGAAATAAATATCACGGTGACAGATAAGAAACTGTTTTTCCTTTTAACTTTTGTTGAAAAAAATAGAAATTAGGTTTCACTGATGAGCTGGACTCAATCATGATAATGATAGAAAAAAATTATCTAATAAGGGTTGTTCACAGAAACCTTTACACGTATCAACATACATTTTTCAGGTAGAGCATAATACTGAGGGATAAAAACTTACCATTAACATTAAAGCCTGCATTTTCCTTATTAGGAAAATATAAGATGTATGGTATAGGATCCATTAAGCATATTTAAAAGAGAAATGAAAAATTTACTTTTGTGTACACAGATTTAGAATGGATCTGTATGGTACTTAATAAAGGTTTTGGTTTTTTAGGGTGGTTTTTTTGTATGTTTTCAGCAGAGAAATGTTTTAACTGCATTACTTGGGAGTACAGATGGAAAAATATATTAATTTCTTGATCAGTGAATATTTTCTTATAACCTCCATCCATCCCACAAAATCCTGTGCCTCAAATTACAAGGAAGATTCATAACCCTAAAACCTCCCATAACCTAAATCCCCTTTGTAGTACTCGTAATGATGTTGTGATTAATTTGAAATGTAATGTTCTGATGTAAATACTTTTTTACATTTTAAGCACTAGTTCAGAGCTGTCATTCAGACACCATGTATGTGGACACTTGAGAAAGCCATAGAGCCACTTCCCTCTTGCTGTGGTGAGGGTGTCCCATGGAAGTTCCTCTAGCAATCCAGAATGCAGACGGAATGGGCAGTGGGAGCTGTGACTGTGAGGGTGTCACCCTGAATCATGGTAAAAATAATCTAATATTAAACACCCGGGGCTCCGATTGTCCAAGACCTGAAAAGAAAGGAAATACAGGAGGGGAACCAACATTTTCAGATTGAAAGATGAAAAACTCTGGTGCTCCTTCAAACCACAATGTGTAGTTATAGCTTGAAAGCTCCACTTTTTTGTTAGCAAATAAATCCAAAACTTCTCTTTCTCTGTTTTCTGAATGATATTGGACTGAAGGAGAAAATTAGAGGGTCTTTCCTCTTTTTTGTGCCACTTGTGTCCAGCTCTCCAGTTTCTGTGAGAATGCTGGTTTGCCCTAGACCCTTTTAGATTATGCCTCCCTCTCCATCTATTATTTTCCTGAAGAGCAACAGGTTAACATCCACAACATTACTCACCATCCACAAACAATGAGTCTCATAATTTTATCAAGAAAATGCAAAACTGCTTGTACACCTGTTGATTTTTAAAAATTTGTATTTGTATATAGCTGACTGATGACTATTCATAAAATCACAGGATTTAGCTGGTGTTTGATGCTTACCTCTGTCATCAGTATTGTGATAAGCAACTAATTTGCTGCTATATAATTAATAATAATATTAATTAATAATACATAGTAATAATATCTTAAAATTGCTTTGGATATTTGTCTTTATTGAACTTAAATATTGTAATTAAAGACAAGAACACTTATCACTCGTAAACCTCAGACAGTGCAGAAAACATTCCAGAATCATATTGCTTAGTGGCTTTTTCCACATATTTCTCTGTTTATTGTGGTATTAGTCTGCAGCATGCTGCAAAGCTAAAATTAATTCTGCAGAGAATTATTCATGTCCCTGTTCATATGTCACAAAAGAGAAAAACACATGTGTTTACAGAGTGATGTTGTCCCTGCAAAAATGCCATTTACTAGTAAGAAAATGACCCAAGTGTTCTAACAGGCATTGTTCAAATGGAGTGAGGCTGGTGAATAATGACAGTCTGTGCTGTACAGCACAGTGCTTTATTACATTATAAATTCTCAAGGCAGTGACATCAATATTCATCTTCTCTAGTACAATACAGAAGTTATTGCAATTATAAACAAAGCCTTCCACAAGTGACTGTTGTACTGGGTTGTGTGTAAAAAAATCAATATTAACAATTTAAATGAAAAATGTTAAATGAAAAGGGTAGTTGCTAATGCAATATAAGAAAATCTTTCAAAATGTGACACTTCCTTTTTTTCCCCCCTCTTACTTCAGCTCACAGGAGAACAAGGCAATACCATTATAAAGAAAATGTTACTTCAGTAGCCTCATATACCATTCAAATTTTAGTTGCTCATTTGCAGGCCTCTGTGGATTTTGACTGAATTAGTTGCTTAGAAATATCGGTTATCTGCTTCTTCTCTGAAACTTGTACATTCTTCTTAACGAACATGTATTTTTGCAGAGCTGTTGTATACAGCACCTGAAAAGTACCTGGTCTCCTATAATGGGAAATAAAACATTAAGATTAGCAAAACATAGCTTCCTCCAAAATATAACATTAAATGTATTCCTTATTACAATTAATTGTAGCCAGCTAATGTAAAAAGGAAAAAACCCCAGACACCATAATTGTCTGTATTTTCCAAGGTCTGATTTGCCCCAAGTGGGCCCAGAGATACTTCAGAGACAAAGTCAGAGAAGTGGGTATTTGCTTTATTTGGCACGCTGGGTGTGGGGGATTCGCTCCTCCAAACACACACCCTGGCACTTCCAACAACACAATATTATGGGTAAAATTCATGAGTATTCATCACATTCCCTGGGATAGGCGTGGTTATACAACTAATTTCTCAGAAGTCATTAATATCATTAGCATGTGTGCCACACATGCGCTATGTGTGTGTCTTTGTGGTCTTTGGGGGTCTTTTCGTGATGAAGATCTGGTAGTCTTCATCACAATGCACTTTTCACCTTTCTCTCTGGAGCATGCTCAGTCCTTAGTGGGATGATTCAGTGGTTTCTGTGCTGGCTTCAAACAGATTCCTGTCCCTCTTGACAAGATAAAGGGAATCCTGTTTTTCTAGTTTTTAGAATTCACATATTCTGTCTCTCAATAGTTAAGTTGAGTTACCTATTGACTACTCCTTTCTCAGGTCACAAGTTCTGCTGTTTTATCTTTATCTGACTGTTTTGACTGATTTTATATGGGTTGTGAAACAAGGAAGGGGAAAGTTGTGGTAAATTATATGAATTTTAGAAGGTGTGAGAATGACAAAGGAAACCAGTAAGTCATTGTTATTCTGTGGGCTTGAGGCAATAAGTAGACTTGCTCACTCTTAAAAGTTGTAGAGACCATTTGCTGCTGATTTTTATGTTTGACTCTTTTAAGGCCAGGGTACATTATCCTGGATCTTCCTTGCTCTGATGCCTACATAACTTGGGTCAAAGTTTCAAGATGCTTATATAACTTGAGTTTTAAGATATCTATACTACATGAGTTATAGCTTTCTATACAGTGTAATAGCTAATACACAGTTAACTAATTGCTTAGTGTTTGAATAGATAAACTCACCAGGTGGATAGTCTCAAAAAGACAAATAGAGCTGTATTGGGAAGCAGTAGAATGTCCTTAGGGAGCAACAGAATGTCCTAATGAAAAGTTAGCAGATATTTCTGCTAGTTTGGAAGTGGAGGAATTGAGCCCTCACAAATATATTGTGAGAGATTCCAAGTCAGAATTACAATTTAGTAGGAAAAATTAAAGGCAATGATACAGAAAACACCAGCTTAAACTGATAAGAGTCAGAATACAACCCGCTACCCCGTTGGTCAGGGTGGTGAAGCAGTCCAGTTAAATGGTGGCTGCAGTCTCCTTTGAGTGATGGATGTGGTGTGGTTGATGTGGTGATCCTGAAGAACAATCTGGTCTGTCTCTGGTGGTCCAGTGATGACTCTTGAGCTCTTCTCTGGGAATACTGTGGAAGCAGTCCAGTGTTCCAAAGACTCAGCTTATTTGCAGGTAGGAATGTTCAGTTCCTCCCCTCTGTGCAGGGCGTCTCACAATGGGCTGATTCCCGGAGACCTTGATGGTCCATCAGTGGAGATGGCCTCCTGGATGGTGTTATCTGGGCTGAGTCGTGCTGAAGATAAAGAGCACTGCCCCACCTGCTCTTCACATCTTATGAAGACAGTAATAGAATACACATATTTTGGTTACAACTTCCATGTAACCTAAAACAATATTATAAAAGCAATTAGCCAAAATGAGAATTTAAACCAGTTAGAGCTAGAAAGATCAAGGAACACTATTACTATGCATCTTCCGAAGACGACGTTGAAAAGCATTTCTAACAACCTTAATAATCGGATAATAATGTCCAGAAAGGTTTAAAATGTACCTCAAAACTTGATTAAAACCAAATGAGGTTAGATGTTGGTGCCAAAAAACTAGATATATTTTATTTAATAGCAAAAGAGGCAAAGAGGAAGAAAGTGAAAAGAAAGAAATAGAAAAATAAGTGTGTGTGTGGGGACAGGGAGAGAGTGATGGGTTAGATAGAAACATATCACCCTTCTGAGGGTTCCAGCGATGTCTTGTGGCTTTCCTCCCTCTGGTCTTCTGGGTGGTGAGGGTCCCCTGCCGCCACACCACCAAAAAGTATAGAATCCAGTGGATTAATATAGTTTTGGGCACGTGGGAATGCCCACGTGTCTCCCTTGGGGAAGGCAAGTTTGACACTGTCCTTTGCAGCACTGTGGATCTGTTGCATCGTGTTGCAGTGCTCTGGTGCAGGGTCTGGGGAACTCTTTGTGGGGGGCTTTGATGGGACATGACATCTTCTTCTGCTGTGGATAAACTTTTTCCCAGGATGAAGGGGCCCCTGCAGCTTGATCCTCTGCACAGCAGAGGAAGGGCGTTCACTTCCTTGAGCCTGAGGCTTTTTCGCTGCACACCCAAAGCCTCTCTTCATCCCATCCTTTGGCGTCAGGGTCTGCGCTGGCCTGGCAGTGGATATCCCTGGGGTTGTGGTTTCCACCCCGAAGGTGCTAAGCTTGATCCCTCTGTGAATGTATTCTCCCCCAGCCCTGAGCTGTTAACTTTCTCTTATCTCCATGAGTGAGCAGTTCAGGGCCTCAGTCAGAAGGCTTATTCAGGGCGTGATGGTCTTCTCTGTAGCTTTTGTAATACAGTTTTGCTACAATAGGCAAAAATCCTTCATGAAGATGTTTAAACTATAAATTATAACACTTCAGTCTCCAACAATCTCACAGCAAGTATTCTGAAGGCTGCTTAAAGCACAGAACTTAAATTCTGAAAAAAATGTAAGTCATTAAATATATATAGAAAGAAATACAAGGAATTTTAGCACTCAGCACTTCCTTGTATGTTTTCCAGTTCTTGGAGAAAATTTAGTACCTTCTCTGAGAAGTCATTTCTTTTGCCATTGTCTCGCTACCATTACACAGTTATGGAATTAAGCATATCCCCTTTCTAAACACGTTTGTGGGAGCTGCAGGTCTGGGTGTCCAATTGCTGATTACTGCAGGCTGCGTGTTATTTACTTGGATCTACTAAGGACTCCAAAGTTTTTACACTGTTTTCCTTTCCCTTATTCTTGTGGAAACTTTCACTAGCTCAGCCACTGTGCCATAGTTCACAGCAGTAGGATTAGCTAAGAAGCCATACTTTATGAAATTTGCAAAACCCACACAGTTGTCAGAAAGCTTTTTTTTAACCCCCTGATAAATGTGCACAATCCTGCCTCTTGCAGAGATTTGTGTCTTGTCACATGTGTTTCAGGACTATCACATGAGCTTTAATAATTTAATCTCTGGAGCTCCAGAGTATGCAAGACACAGGCTTTGTATGGATTTCTTCTCTGTAATTCTGCTGACTGTCATTTAGGAGAAGCTCAGGGTCTCTGAACATTTTGTTTAGATGGCTCTTGGATGAACATATCTCCTAAGAGCACTTCAGGAGTGACATTTACATTCTTCATACATCCTGCACTTATTAGTTAGTCTTAGGAAAATAGTTCCTATTAATGATTTCTTCACTACTTTTCTGAAGTAGCAGTGGAGAGGAAGAGACAGCAGGTTTTCTGTGTTTTTTTGGTAAATGAGCTGCATTCCTGTGAGATAATAGAGATCCTGTGGGAAATATTATGCTAGATGTGCTCCTGACTACATTAGGTACTGATGAGTGTATGAGATGCTCAATACCCATTGTGTTTAAATCTAAAAGAGAAATTTCTAGAGAATCCTCATTGTTGATCAGATCCCTGATTTTTAGAGTTCCTTGATGACAGGCTCAGTCTGTGATGTATATTTATTCCTGCCAATAGAGGTAACTAGAGGCAGTTAGTAGTATTTGGAGTTGAGGAGAGACAACAAAACCACTGTAATGGTGAATGCAAAGGAAGTAAAATTATTTCTAACCACTTAAAGATTTTTTTTTTTTTTTTTAATGAGGGCCGTGAACATACAACTCTCTTATGATGGGCTGGTGTGTCAGAAAACTGGATAGTCACCTCTTTTCTGAACTTACCCATACTAGCTTTTAATGCACTAAATGACAACTCAGGTTATGCTCTCTTTCCAAGTTTAGCTTTTCTTTTCTTGCAGTTTCTCTGCAAGGTTTCTTCAATCATACAATTTGGCAACCTGTGTATCCTGTGTGTATTAACAGTTGTGGTGACTGTACTGGTACTGATAATGGTATTAATAGTAGTATAGATATAATTTCAGGATTTTTTCCGTCCTTCCCTGGGAAAGATTTCAATAAGGGATTATACATAAGCTTGAGATATCATTCTGAAATGTGTGTTTAAATGTGTGTTAAACCTAATTTTGAGGAAGCAAAAGAGATGCAAGGTACTTTTCCATGAGGGTACTAAATTGGATGTACTGTTTCGATACATCTATGATGCCTCATTCGGGGTTTGAGGTTTTATGCAGGCTTCAAAGAACAATCTGTACAGAGTGAGCTCACTTACAAGCAGTGTCTGTTTCTTACTAAATCAGGATGTAAAGATACTGACCATAGATAGCTGGAATATCAATGAGTTTGGAGGAAAGATTCAGAGGTGATGAATGGATATTTGTTCCCTGTTCCCCTGTTTGTTTAAGGATGGTGTCCTTTGGGTCTGTGACTGTGTGGGTTTGATGAAGGAGAAAGAAAGGAGAGCAGTGGAAGGAGTGGGAAGCTAAGGCTGGGTGACATTAAGCCCAGATGGGAATTGTGCAGACTAGAGACACATTTTAATGGAGGACTGTCTATTATTTTGAGGACTGTCTATTATTGCATCAACTAGTAAAATCTAGCAAAGACTTGGAATTAAAGAGGGGGAAAAAGATCTTCCATTAACACAAGCCCGTATCTGGACAAGGCACGGCACTGTTTGATTTCTCATGAGTGCTCTTCAAGATTAGGACTGCAAAAAATGCTGGTAGCTCCACAACTGGGGACACATGACCTGCCTATGTTTCAAGGTGTTATTCCTTTTATTAATGGCAGTCTGGCACCAAATTTAGCAGAATAAACACATTCTATTTTACCCCTGGTACTTAGCCTCTGCTATAATCAAAGACACACAGGACTTTGATATGCACGTAATATTTGTGTTAATAAAAGCATCGTTTACCTTTTAAAAGCCCATAACTCTGATTTAACTGAGATATGAACTGACCTATATTATCCCTTTCCCCTGTTGTATTAGCAGAGTAGACATTATAAACATCTTAATTTTACACTAATTGAAGCTGGTACCTTGGAGTGCTGAAGCAGCAGATGCACACTTGCTAACAATGAAAACAGAATCCCTGGCAAACAAAATATAATCCATCATAAACAGCATAAAAGTCTAAAGAAAGAAAACAATTTAAATGGAATGGAATATACTTCCCTGATGTGTCACTTTTAACCACACACTGAGTCATTGAAACGTGAATTTTCCTCAGGGCTTCTGCAATTTTTAAGACTTGCTGACTGTTCATACACTAATAGTGTCCATTCTCTTTTCTCTTTACAGGGTATTTAAATGAATGCCCTGTGAAGAGAAAAGAGAATATTCATTAATGTTAATAGAAAAGCTTCAGATTAATCCTTTTAAAACAGTATTCAGAAAAATATGTTGTGGGTTTTGACACAGATTATTATATCTGCACATAAGCTGTTTTCCACTACCCCAACTGAACTAGAAAACTGTGTATTTGCAAAAACATGTGCTTCTTTCAACAGAAAAATACATCTGATCTGAAATTGAGTTGCCAGGAGAGCAACTAAAAACTCAGCATTTTTGTGCTGGGGAAATTCTGACACTCTGAAAATGCTTACATTGTGCTTCAGGACAGCACAGCATCTGGAATCTGCTTTGTAAGCAAAGATACGAAGAAAGTTTTGGGTTGGTTTTGAAAATCTTCATCTTCTGTTTTTTCTGGGGAAAAATAGGAAACATGTCTATTGACTTTAAAGATTTCCATGCTTCCATCAGCAGGGGAAGGAGGTAGGAAGCTCTTAAACTCTGACTGTGATTGGAGTCCCAATGCTGCTGGGATGTTAGGATTAGATGGGGTAGAGCTGCAAATACTGAAATGTCCTGGGCTAGACTGGGTCCTGGCATCTTTAGTTGTGTGTTGGTTTTGCTTAGCCCAGAACATCAGCAAGGTATCTTTAGCATCTAGGGGAAATTTAAACCCTTCAAAAGCTGTTGTGGTGGACCTGAAGAAGTGGCTGAAGGGTTGGGAGAAAACACCTTGTGTTCATGTGTTGGTTTTTGCTTAGCCAAGTTTTTGCTGGGGGGGGTGGTGGGGGGCGACACAAAGATGGTTCCTGTCTGGTGTCCTTTGTGAAGGTTCTGGAAGGTTCCTTGTGTCCTGTGTGAAGGTTCTGGAATTTTTTACCATGTCCAGCAGAGCCAACCTCTGATGGCTCTAAAGATGATGGACATGCTGCTGGCCAAGCCTGGGCCAATTAGAGAAGTTGGTTACGCCTCTGTGAAAACATNGCCTGGAGGAAGCTGTGATCCAGTGAGAGTCCCAGTGGAGGGAAAGGCCTTACTCCTGAGATGGAAACAGCCTGGCCTTGGCTCAGAGGTCTGCACCCCATGGATGAGGGACTCACATTGCAGCAGATTTCAGGCAGTCCGCTGCTTGTGAGATTGGACTCACTCCAAAGAAGTTTGCAGAGGACTGTCCCCCGTGGGAGAGACCCCATGGCAGCATAGAGAACTCCTCTCCCTGAGCAACAGAAGAAATTTTGGTGATGGACTGACCAAAAAAACCCCCATACCCAACCCCCCACCCTGTGCTATTGTTTGGAAGGAGGGAAGGGGGTGAGTGGAGAAATGGTGTCTTAAGAGGGAGGGGAGTGAGCGAAGAAACGACGTCTCAAGAACTTCTTTTTACTTCTCATGACCTTCCTCTTGCTTTGTTAGGTTAATTAATCACTTTGCAACTTGAAGTTTTCAACCTGCTCTTCCCTTATAGTGCATCCTCCCCTGGTTCCTAATCTCAACTCATGAGTCCTTTGCGTGTGTGTGTTAGTTTTTTCTTTCCTCTCCTCTGCACAGCTGAGGCAGGGGAGAGTGGAGAGAGCAGATGTTGTAGGTGCCTGGCATTTGGCTAGGGTCAAACCATGACAAGTTGTTGATCTAAGAATCTTGGATTCATAAGCAGTCTAGTAGGAGAGAGAGCAGAGACATGCCAAAATCTTGAGATTTTGGCAATTTTGAGAATTTGAGAATCTCAAATTTTGGCAATTTTAGAAAATCCCATAAGTGTTTATGGATGCCAGTCATTTACAAAACATAATTTCTTTAGATTGGCTTTCCTTTATGTTCAGCTTTGACACAAGGGTCTACTTGCAGATGTACCTGCTGATTTTGGATTTGTCCATTTATCTTTAACATACCTGCAGGAATATGAGGGAAATTATCTCTTCTGTTTCACAGTTCAGTGTTCCATTTAGAATAATGCAAAATAGGTTTAAATTATTACATACGTGGAAACTTCTCATTTGGATGTATTTTGGGTCTGATTTGCTCAACAATAACTGGTAAAGTAACACTGACAAACTGTGATCTGAGGAATTAAATAAGGTGCCTGTATGCCGCTATTCATTAAAGTCTCTTCCCATCTTTCTCCAGCTTCACAGCCTTATGCTTTTGCCTCCTTGGCCTGAGGGCATTGTGGAATCCATCACATTGCCTGTGCACCCAATAATTCCATCTGTGCACATCAAGGTGCAGGAGGGTGGAAAGCCGAGCTACTTTAGCACAATTTATCTTTGCCTCTTGTTCCCTCACTTGTGTTCATTCTCATATATATAGTGAAGCCAACAGAGAATATAGGAGAAATGCATCTCTCCAAGCTTTTCTGCAGCTGATTATTTTCCTTATAACACATTCTCTCTTGCACTTATATGTTAGTCACCTCAGGTTCCTGAAAATGCCTGCTTTGTCCTCTGAGAGTACTACAATTATGTGCTGTCTAACCCAAATATCAGCCTGCAATTTGACACAAATGCCCAGTGGACTATGTGTTAGGATTTACGAGTGTGACATAAAATCCCCAGTATCTCAGAGCTGGACATGTCCAGCAGCATGAATGAAAGTCTTTGTTCTTGGCTCATATTCCACATAATCTGCACAATGTAAACTCCTGAACTTAAAGGGGTGCTGTTAGTTCAACAGTGATAAATAGCATTGGTGTCTGGAAAATACCTAGTGCTAATTAAAGCTAAAGTACTGTAATTAGTTTATTTGCATATTTCTGGAAACTTTCATGGTTTAGTTATTGATTTTGTACATGCAGAGATAGTTTAGAGGTATTGAATCAGGTTTTATGTCCTCTAAAGACCTTGCACTCACCCATACAGTAATATATAGAATAATTGGAGTGAGGGAACTAAAATAACAGTATCTTAAAAGGACTTTTTTCCAGTTGTCTTGGAGATTTATTAGTTTCAAGACAATTTTAAAGGAATTATTTTGTTCTGCTTTCTCAAAAAGGGAAGAAATAGTCTTAGCAAAATGTTTACTGACTGTGTAATTTCTTTTCTCTTTTGTATAGTTTGTGAATTATTTCTATTCCACTACTTGTAACACTTCTGCTTTATTGGCCTGCAGTGCAAACATTAGAAAGCATAACAAAACCAACTATGCTTTAAATTGCACAATTATATGAAAATTTTATAGATTCCATCATACTGAAAAGTAATTTTTGACCTGTCCTGCTTCTCATGCAAAACAAGCTTCCTTCTGTTGTTTTTATTTTCAGGGTATGGTTTGTCTGAAATCTAAATGAGGAAAACAATATCTCCTTAAAAGTCAAAATACCAAAGACACGTGGAATATCTATATACAGTGTCTGGCAAGTTTTAATAACCACTGAGGAGTCCACTTAGTGTGGAGAAAAGAACATGGGGCCTTTTCTTTATATGAGGTGAGAAAAATCTTCTCAGGCACTTGGAAATATCTATTCCCATGTGACAGAGGTTTAAGAAACGTGGTCATTATCATAGTCCTTCAGACACTAATATGTCACCTTCTAGAGGCCTTTGTGCTAAGTCCATGATACTTTATTGGTTGCTAACAAGTGACTTAGCTGATATCTCTGGGGCTATGGTCTCCACCCCGGAAGATGCTAAGCTTGAGCCCTCTGTGAATGTATTCTTCTCCCAGCCCAGACCTGAGTTACTTTTATGTTATCTCCAGGGCCTTAGTCGCAGCATGGTTTTGGGCAAAAGTCCTTCATGAAGACGTTTAAGCCATAATTTACATGTCAGTCTCTGACACTTATGAACCTCTTGTTAAGTGATAGGTTATGCAATTGTTAACCTGAATAATACCTTCAAGGTTTTATCTGGAAAAAAAAAATTACTTTTGTATCTTCCATTTGCCTTGATTTTGGCAGCTAAGGTCTTTGGGTGGAAGGGCTGCTTCTCCTGGTTTTGACACAGTTAGTTCTGACACTAGTTTTATGATGAGCTCTCCCAGGTTTTATTTACTTTACTTTACTTTACTTTACTTTACTTTACTTTACTTTACTTTACTTTACATGTCCTGTTATTATTTGATCAATGCATAATGTGCTCATGACTGAGAGGTGTCTCTATATTTCTTGTCTTCGAAATTAGATCTACTGGTAATAAGAGGAATTTTTGCTATTCTAGATCATTCTGATTGTGATTTAATTATCTGATCAGCTTTCAGTTGTTTACTTTTTGTTAAGAATTACCCCTCTGTGCAGGATAAAAACATTTTTCACAATTTTGTTAATTAAAACATGTTACTTTATTTTTAACATAGATGTAAAAGGTATCATCCACAATTTTTAATAATAAATATAATTAATAAATATGCTTATAATCAAAGTTAATATTCCAGGCAGACTATTCAGTGTCTCTTTAACTTTGTGCATGCTTGTATTGAATTCTGGCTTTAGGTGCTAGAAGGACAACAGAGCTGGGGAGGAAGAGTCTGGAGGACAAGTCTGATGAGGTGCAGCTGAGGGACCTGGGGTTATTTAGCCTGGAGAAAAGGAGGCTCAAGGGAGACCTTATCACTCTACAACTACCTGATAGGAAGGTGTAGCCAGGTGAGGGTTGGGCTCTTCTCCTGATTGACAAGCGACAGGACAAGAGGAAATGGCCTTGAGCTACCCCAGGAGAGGTTTAGATTGGGTATTAGGAAAAATGGCCTCACTGAAAGGGTGGCCAAGCACTGAAGCAGGTGCCCCAGGGAAATAGTGGAATCAGTGTACCTGGAAGAGTTCAAAACCTGTGTAGCTATGCTGCTTAGAGATATGGCATAGTGGTGGACTTGGCAGTACTGAGTTAATGGTTGACTCCTTGATCTCAGAGGCCTTTTCCAACATCAATGACTCTATGATGCTACCTATTCTGGGGGCACCTCTTCTCTTTTTGGTGGGCTGCGTGTCATAATACAATTAAATAGGTCTTACTACAAATTCAGATGTGTTTGGATGGTTTTACTCAGTGCTTGTGCATTGTCTGGTGACTGATTTACCACTGTGGGTGGGTTTTTTTCCCTGATATTGATGAAATGTTACAGGTAGACTTCTTTGAAGATATATGCTGTTCATCATCTGTTTACTTTAAATTATCCATCTGTCCAAACAACTCGTGCAGTCACTCTGTCTTCCTCTGCAATTCATGTTCCCATGTAGAACCCTGAAATTTACTCCACACATTTTACTCAATCATTCTCTAGGTTATATACCTCTCATTTAAAGAGTGTCCCACCTAAAACAAACCTAGGGCAAGGTAAGGTGTAATGGTGCCCCTGACGCTTTTCAGGCCTAAATAATGATTTAGGCTTAATTACAAATGAGATGAAATAATAAAAAGCTTGTTTAATAAGCTTATATGGGTAATAGTGAATGCACAGATGCATGAAATGAAAAAAAAGACTGTCAAAATTTGTCAAAATGTTGCCAATAAGAAAATTCAAGACACAGTATTCCTCAAGTTACAGAACTTGTCAATGAAACAAGGTGTTGAACATGGGAGTGGTAATTGAGTTTGAAGGAAGTTATTCTTGCATCTCTTTGTCTCTTTGCTCTGCTGACAAACTAAAATTTTTTTACTTGCTATTAAGGTCTGATTTTTCGCTAATGGCAAAGACTCTGCACCTTCATCAAAATCAATCCAGAAGAATACATTTTTGCATGCACCTGTTGTCTTGCTGCTGCCACTTTTAGACATGAGCAAACTAAGGGTTAATACGCATACAGCTTTACTAAGTATGAGCAACAAAATTACATTTAAATTTACAACCTGTTTAGGTAGTTGAAAGAAAGCTTCAGCTTGGAAATAGAGTATCTTCTCAAACTCTTCATGACCCACATTAAAAGAGCATTTGGTCTCCTTTCTCTCTGTAACTGTGAAAAGAACTTTAGCAGCTGACTGGGGAGGCTGAAGACCACTGAAGGCAGCACGTACAGCCACACTCCCTCACATACCCTCCAAAGTCTTCTCAGACAGTTGTTCAGTCAGATCTATGTAAGATGAGGGATCAGAAGACAAAGATGAGTGGAAAATCCAAATGTCCATAGGTTATGTAGTTTTCACTTATTTATCCCATCTCCTCCTTATTTCCTTGCTTCTCCCTCTCTCTTTCCTCCTTGCCACCCCACTCTCTCACGAGTCCTTCAGATTGCCCTTCCCACAATCTAACATCATTCTTTCTCTTTTCCTTTTTTCCTCATTCTTTATCTTTCAACAGTGTTTTAATTTTTGTTTCCCTCTTCTCTATGCGTTGCCACAGCCCTGTCAATCTTCTGGATTCTACCCTTCCGATCTTCCTTCAGGTTATATCTGATATTTGCTTTTATAGTTCCTTAGGGTCCATAGGGTCCATTTGTTTTCATCTCCAGAGCATAGAACCCATTTTAGGCAAGGGTACATGACTTTCTGTCTGACTGGAAATAAAATATGTGGGCTTTTAGAGAAAGTCTGATCTAGCCTGTGATGAGTTAGAGTGGCTTGGCCAAATGCCACAGAGAGATAATTGTCCTCTTTGTAGCACTAAATGATTGTCTGCTTGGTCTCACTGATTATCACATAGCTGGAGGAAGGATGCTGTCAAGATAACATCTTAGTTTCTCCTTTCTTTTCCCTTTTCCCAGATCTGAAAGTATTTAATCTTTTCTGCCTTGCTAAGCTAGAGGTAATGATCTGGCCAGGACATATTCAGTTGTTTTTTTCCTCTATATATTTCTACTTATTTCTCTGGAGATCATTCTTGGAGACTTTTTCTAACTTCTGTCAAACATTTTATTTCTTTGATAGTTCTGGTTTTTATTCCTTCTGGACAGTTTCCTTTTTCTTTTTAGCCTCTCTTATACAGCAGAATAATTCAAAAGGACCTATTGTAACAGATCATCACTTGGTCAGTTATGATTGTTTTTTCAGTTTTGGTTGAAGTGCTTCAACAACTCTCAAAATAAATAGTAATAGTTAATTATTCAAGCAAAAAGAAATTGACCTCAGTTATAAACGCTTTTGGCATAAGAAGACAAAAATCAAAGGACAACCCATATTACATGCCTTTTTTCTGCCTCTGTAAAATTGCAGGGTGGGCTAATCACACTTGTCTTTCTGTCTCTCTCATGGTTTAACTTGATCTCTTCATTGATGCTGTCTGTAGCAACATCGTATTTTCAGATTTTTTTTTTTCAATTCGTGTTCATGTTCTGCTACTCTTATTATTAGAATTATTAGCAGTGGCAGTAATTCTGTGGCCCACTGCTGTCAAGTATCCTTCAGAGAATGTTACATTTTTTTTTGGCAAGGCTGGATATCTGAATCCAGAGATAATAAATCCACCCTTTAAGAAATAATGTGTTTTTATGATACATAAGGAAACAAGCTTGTCATGAATTTATGAATTTGTTCTTCTATCCATTATGGTATTCGATAGTGAATCACAATATCCTTGACTTTCCACCCATAACATACAGCACATTCTTCTACCTCTGACTCTAATTTCTTTTTGCTGTGTTTTGTAAAAATTTTCTTGAGAAGCCTTGGAGAATGATGAATCAAGAAACCAATAAAGAGCAGATGAATTCTATATGTACAGGGAACATTCTCATTATCTTCTGATAATATCTCAAAATAATTAAAAAAATTGCTTGAGAACTCTTGTCTTGGGGTGATTTTATGATGACACTCTATTCCTGATCGTCTGCTTTATGCCCAGAAATGGGTCTTGTCGCTTTGAGTCCACCGGTGGGGTGGAAGCCGGGCGGAATTCCGCAGGCTTTCTTCAAGCCCTCACTTCCAGGGTGCTTTGGGTGTGTGGGAACGCGTGTTACTTTGCTGCTCTTAGCTAGCTCCATGTCAGCCGAGGCAAGAAGTTTTTCCCTGGATTGTAACAGTATCCTTCAGCTTAGCTTTTGTCCAAGATCTTACCGTGGGCCAGTATGGAGTGGCGGGGAAAAGCCGCCAGGATACTGCATCTTGGTCAGACCTTGAGAAAAACTGAACCAGTCAAAGAAGGGACTTTCAAATCCACCAGTTTCATCTGCAGTGAAGACGAGACCAACAACATCCACGTTCACCAGGTTCCCATCTGTTTTTTTCTTGTCCCCGACCTTCTGTATGGACTCTTCTTCCCTCACAGGAGACAAAGCTGTTGGCCATCTTGTTTTTCCCTAGCACGTGGCTGGTGGAGTTTTTTTCCCTTCCCCAGGCATTTTTGCGTTAGTTTGTTCTGCTGTGGGTGGCTGTGTGTGTGTCGGTAAGGTTCTGAAGGTTCAATATCTAGCAGTTATTCATTTTTTTGTGTCATGTGGGCACTTTGTCAAATAAACATTTTTTTCTTTTTTCTTTTTTTTTTTTTTTCAGTTTCACCAATCAATATTTCATATTGGCAGGAAGGGATTGCTAAAACCCCTTTTCTTAGAGGAAACAGTCATTCTAAAGTGTTTCCTCCCAGAACTTGTCTCTAAACCAAGAAAACTGTAAAATGTGACAAAACAAGCATCGCCAGAAATGAACTTTTGTCTTCACTCTTTTTGAGGAGTTGATATTACTGCAATATCCCTACAAAGAAATATAAACTCTTTAAATTAGCCTCCCGTATACCTTCTTAGGAGTAAAAACTTGGTTTCTCTAAAAAGGTGGTATTTTCCACCTTCATGGAGAATGTCTGTCACTGACAGACTGCTTGCTAGATGCATTCCTTATTTAGATAGTATGTTTTTCTTTTGAAGCAGCAAATTTGTTGTGAGTCAATAAACTTTCACTTCTCTGTAGTACAGTTTCCTTGCCCTCTTCTCTCCTGACTTTGGAACATATGGAAAATGACTTGTACTTTGGTAAGTAATCCACTATATAAATGTTTATTCATTGTCATTTATACAAGAAAATATGCTGGTTTTTATTATTTTTTTATTTTTATCTTAGAATAAACCCATCTTATCCTGTGTCTGCCTCTAACTCTCTGCTAGACTGGCTTAATACATTGATTTATGCAGTGGGATGAACTAGGAAAGATATTTTAAAACTGAAATTTTATATTTTGCTTATATTCTTATATTCTGAATGTAACAAACATCATTAAAAGAGCACCAAATGTGCAGAATTGGTCAATTTTAAGTACATAAGCACTGTGAGTAGTCCTGCCAGGTACTCAAAAATGGCAGAATGCAGATGTGAGTCTTTGGAAAAGTTATCTTTCAGTATACAGTATGATCATTAATGTCACATTCCAGTATAGTAATTACGTACAGTGCATTATGTTCCTGGCTTTTTCTATGATATTGTAAAAGACTTTTAACTATTTTCATTATTATTATTTTATATTCAATGGAAGTATGTTTAATATAATATTCAGAAGCTATTATTATATGCTGCAATGCGATTCCTATAGCCTGGGAACTTTAGACATCCAGTGGTGAACCAGAACGGTGCCTATGAGTGTTGTGGTAGGAGGAGAGAACTTTGGCAGAAAATAAGCCCCCTTGCTTTCCAGCTGGTCCTCAGCTTTCAGAGGGGCTTGGTGCAGCTGCGCTGAGTTCCTAATACCAAACTTGACACTGAATCTGATCACCTTCAATAAGATCCCAGAAGAACTAATAGTGTGGGTTACACTCTGGTCTCATTCATGATCATAGATTCACCAATAGTGTGGTTTATTACAGGCAACAGATTACAGATTCTTATTATTGCAGTGATAAATTGATTTAGATAATGTGATAACTGCACTAGATGTGCAAAATATCATGTATAGCACTATATAAAAATGCCTCTGAGGCAGAGGGGCATAAATCTTACCAAAGAGTAGTCCCTGTTTTGGGGAGGAGAGAGGAGCAAGTATGTTGACTTATCTGCAAGGGGATTGTATTCTCTCCCTCCACCATGGAGGATTTCAAATGTCAATTTCTACTTTTGGGAGAAGTAGAGGTGAGACTGTAGTCAAATATCCTGCTACTGACTCCATAAATGGGGGGGGGG